>JAEUWS010000299.1:0-48801 GCA_018524945.1 Podaxis sp. C-F-92630
GGCAACTTGCCTGTCTTCTTCTCATACAACAAGAGCCGCTCGACCATCATACCTTCCAACTCGTCCACCATCTACACATCCTCAAGTTAACACGAGCCCTTTTTTCATAAATAAGATTGCTGGTACCTCTTTCGACTCCTTATCCGGATGGACAGCCTGAATCCTCATACTCGCCGGGAATTGCACAAACGAGTCGTCCGAGTTGGCTACGACCGCCGCGATCGATGGTGTCCCGGTTTTACTCGTTGGCCCGGCATGCGTGACATCGATCCCGACCATCATGGTTGACTTTTTCTTGAGCCATGACATTGCTCTGTCATCCAACTACAACGCAACAGGTAAGAGTTCTGGTAGACTTGAGAAACACAGTAGGGCGTATATACCTGATGATTAACACCACCAAGCTTGGTGTTGAGTTTCAATGCCACATTCGAAAAGTACTGATCCTGCTTCCTTGCATCCCCGAGCGCTTTGCCCACCTGCATACAAAGCGTATGCAACCCAAACTCCGTGTCCCCGATTTTCTACTCACATCATCAGCTTCTGCTCGTCACGCATATCATCCAAATAACTCACCTTTAACGCAGGATAAATCACATTATCCCTATTCTCCAACAACACAAGAATGAACCCAGGCTTGCCCGCAGTGCTCAACGTGTTCCTAATGAGTTCCACACTCCGACTCCTCACTTCATCCTCTTGATGCGCGGGAAACAACTTGATAGCTTTAATCGGCGGCCTCGCATTCGGAATCTGCATCCCACTCCTCCTCAACTTATTCGAGAACCCATCAATCAGGCCTGTCAGTCTCGGATCTTCGGGCCCATCGAAGGTGTTACTCCCATCGCGGACAACAAGGACACACCACGAAGGTACAATAGCACCACGATGGAACTTGACTTCCAAAATATTCCAAGACCCATTCGCGGCACGCGCAGTACCGGATTTATAGGTCAATCCAGGGGCTGGAAGTTCTCTAGCGGGGACTACAGCCATTTCGGGATCTATGGAAATACCGAATGCTTCCAAGGGGGATTTTTGTTGTTTAGGAGGAGGTGATAGACCAAGGGAAGGGAAACCGATGTTGACGATGGATTCGGCGTTTTCTTTGGGACGGTTACATGCGACTTTGATCATGGCGGCGGTTTCTTTGTCGGAGAGGTAACCGCGGAACGCGTTTCCGGGTTCGACGATGCATAATTCTGCGGGGATGTAGTTGGTTTTTTGTTTTGTGCCCAGGTTGACGACTGGGAGTTCGGCTGGGTATTGGAGGGTGATGTTGTATGCTATTTGGAAGGGTGAGTGTTGGTGGTGAGCGAGGAAAGGAAGGGATGGGGTGACGTACTGGTTTTGAAGTATTGCTCTATGCTGATCTTTTTCCCGTCCTTTTCGAAGTATGTGTTACGGGCAGAGGTGGGCACGATTTGGAATAGTTTCTTCCTGTAGCCCAAGTGCTTTGTGCGGACTTTGATGCTTTTGACCATTTTGTTGGGGAGGGTGGGCATCGCACCGTGTGATTTGCGGTTGAATTCGAACAGGATGTCTGCCAAGTTACCCGGGGAGACGAATGCGGACATGCATGCATTTCTAGAATTGGATTTACAGTAGTTGAGTTATGGTGTATGACGAAAGGTGAAATGGAGAGTACGCACACGTTGATCATGAGCTGCTTGAACGCAGGCCTAATGGACAGGGCGAACCCTTGCCATGCTTCCAGGTTCGGACTAAGCGACATAGGCTTGGTCGGTTCGTTGTAAAAGTACTTTGACATTGTCCTCCCGACGCGTTTACCGTGCTTTGCTCCAAAGGACTGTGTGATCATGTTCAGCGCAGAGCTCAACGGGCCAAGGTCGTAGTTCCTCGCATCAGGAACTCCATCCAGGTACCTGTCATGATATCGAGTCAGGAAAGCACCACCCAATGAACAAAGCCTTGATACTATACCGATTCAGTTCGTTCGTGTCCAACACCCTCTCCAACCGAATCTCTACCGAATACTCGTATGCGTTGGCAGCAGGTCCCTTCCGGTTTTCGTCGTAGTACTCGATATCTACCACTAAAGGTTGCGGCAACTCTTTCGCCGACACCAACCGCGCACTCCTGTCATGGGCAATGTGGGGTACATAACGTTCGAATTCCGGGTGTAGTTCGAGGAGCTCGAATATCCGGATCTTGATTCCTTCTTTGTCGGATCTGGGCCCAGAGATAAAGACGACATAGTCCCAGAACTTTTGTCCTTTGGCGATTTTGACTGCGAAAAAGTTGGCGCGAAGGGTGATAGGGATACCTTGAGTACCGTAACCTGGTCTGGGCGGCCTTTCCGGTATGGGGGTAGGAGTGATAGCACCGGGAGTGACGCGAAGAGTGTTGAAAGATGAGATGAGAGACTGGAGAGTCGAATCTGACAGTCGAGGTGGAATTTGGGCAGGTGTGTTCTGTTGGAAGATGACGGGACCTGTGGGCGGGCCGCTTCTGAAGCCTCCGCCGCCTCCAACTCGACCAGGGCCACCGGCATAACCACTGCGTTGGGAGAAACCACGGGAGCCACCTGTATCTGATCCTCCTACAGAGCTGGTGTGCCCAGCACGACTAGGATCTCCTTGACCAGGTGGCCCACCTCGACCACCGCGAGATGGTCCGCCTCCTCGAGGAGCTCCAGCTCTCTGACCACGTCCTGGGTGACTCATGGCTGTGTGTTTGTGCTGTGAAAGACGTGTTTAATGTGTATGGATTGTGTAGCTCGCTGTTCAAAAAGGTGAACGTTGAAATGAAAGTTGCGTGGGAGGTTACGTAGGACATCAGATAGGATTATATACTGAAAGGGCTGTTTGAGTCGAAAATTCAAAAAAGGAGATGAGTCGTATTGCGGAGCCGCGTGTATTCTCGTGTAACGCATAGAATCAACCTGCGTTTTCTGATTTCTGACACAGCCTTCAAAGTTGGCGTCCAATTCTTCTTTCCCGAGTGACCGAGCGTGATCGTGATTGCGTGGACGGCCGGCTGTGACCAGATTGTATGATGGCATTGGGGACATTGTGCGTCGATTACAGAAATAGAACGATGCCCTACTTGGAGGACACCATGCGGCTGTTTGCGAATGACTCAACACGACTCCTTGTGGTGGGATTCTGCCCCATATGAGGGTTTTATGCCGAGACACAAGGCGTTTTATAGTATGAGCAGTAAACGCTAAGCAGCACTCGGAGGAAGCCGAGAGAACATTGACATCCTTACTCCGAGAGAGCCGGCACTTCCGAACCTGCGAGGTATCTAACATTAGCGTCCTACCGAGTTCCTCCAAGTAGCAGCGCTATCGGTAGAATGTAGAAGACCCCTAATTATGTGTTTGTCTATGATGGACTGACGTCGACAACGCGTATCATTCGAATATCGTTGTGCATAAAATGCAAGCGATGATTTGCGCTTGGAAGGGACACTTGATTTGCAATTGAAGGCTGCAGCGCCCCGGTGAGGAGGCGGAGAAGGGTCGTGAAGGGTCCTCCGTAAGAGAGTAGATAGCAAAGCGGGGAGTGTGATTGATTCGATAAGATGGGTCACGTGAACGGAGACGGGGTGGACCGGAGCTGTGGAGAGAAATAAAGTAAGAGACCTGCCCAACTCAAGTCACGACCTCCCTTGTCGTCGTCTACGGCGATGAAGACCATTCAGAAACACCTTTGCACCGTCTTTCCCAGGGTGCGCTCAAACAGCGTATCCTCCCCCCGCCTCTACTCAAATTCTGCCTCTCTCTCCCTCTTTGACTCTTCTGCTCCTCCGCCATCTCGCCCCGTCCTTTCATCCAGCCGACTCTCCATTGAAGGCAAGCCAGCCGAGGTCGAGGGCGCACAAAACTCGCAACACCACTCCCATTCACACCCGCCCTTCTCTCTTGCACTCACTCAGCCTCAGTCGTCTTCGGGTCCCACACTCGCGAACGCAAACCCCCAGGGCCAGTATGCTCTCTTCCTCTATTCCTCCCTCACCCAGCCCTCCTACGCCCATCCCCAATCTGCTCAACAGTCAGCCTACGACCATACCCACCCACGTCCCAAACGCCAGCGGCTCAAATATCAACTTGACGTCGGTGCATATGGTATCCCAAAACGCTGCAGAGCAGTACCCTCCTCGTCCAGGCGTCACCATACATATACTCACCAGCACCACTCATTAGACGACCTCAGTCTCTCAGTCCAAGTCGGCGAAGATGCTTACTTTGTTAGGGACAACGCCATGGGTGTCGCAGACGGCGTCGGCGGCTGGTCAAAGTCTCATTCCAGGCCCTCATCTACTCCCTCTGCACTATTCGCTCGCAGACTCATGCATTTCTGTTCTGCAGAAGTCCAAACTGCCACAACCTCGTCTCCCTCCAAAGCGACACTCATACCCGTATCAACAGCCTCCGCGAAATCCCACCCCGGATCTCACCCGCTTCCACCCTCCCGCCCTCATTTTTCATTCTCACACCATCTGAAACCCCGACGCCCTACACCCACTTCCCCTGCCTGGAAATGGTCAGGATCATCCATGTCATCTTCACTCCCCGCATCTTGGACCCTGCACGACGTCTTCAATGTCACCCCTCCCTCACCTGCTCCCCCTGCTCCTGAACAAGCCAACACCTGCCACAGCCCTTTTTTCTCTTCTGAACAATCAACAGCATCATTACTAGAAAGGGACCAAGAGGACCTTGAGCAGGACCTTGAAGATTCATTAGAGGAGCTAAGCGAGGGTATCGACGTGCTGCAGATTCTCGAACGGGCATATGACAGGACCCTCAAGGCACATGTTGTCCCTTCCTCGGACCAACCCCCTTTACCGTCTCGAACAGAACCTTCAACTCCTGTATCTGCAACCGCACCTACTTCGGCTACGGAGAGGGAAAGTCAACCACTACTCGCAGGCTCATCTACCGCCCTCCTCGCAGTATTAGATCATCCACCACGCCCACCCCACGCACCTACAGTGACTTCCACATCTACATCTACCGCCCATATGCACACTTCAACATCAAAGCCCACCGAAACTCCACTTGCCGCGGCCGCAACCACAGCCACCAGTCCTGCTTTTACCTCCACGGACCCAAGCACTGTAGAATGTGAACTGGAAGAATGTTTGAATGATGGCGAATATGACGCAGTGATTAAGATTGCGCATGTAGGCGACTGTATGGGTATGCTTGTGCGTGGGGAAGATATCGTCTGGAGATCGGAGGAAATGTGGTGGGACGTAAGTGTTTCATTTCCGCCTATCAAACTCCAAGACAATTAACTTTTCTCCTTTCGCCTTAGTTTAATACTCCCGTTCAATTGGGCCCCTCAACTTCCACGTCTGTCACACCTCGCAACTCGGCCACTATTATTACACTTCCTGTTAAAGCGGACGATATTCTGATTTTGGCAAGTGACGGGTTGAGTGATAATTTGTGGGATGAGGATGTGTTGGACGAAGTCGTCAGGTTTAAGAAGACGTTCTTGAACTCGTCGTCTAGTGCCGATGCAAAGGAGACTGGGAAGGAGAAGGTCAAAGAAGAGGTGGTGGATTCTGGATACTCTTCCGCTTCGTCTGTTGACACTGACTCGTCACCGTCTTCATTGAAGGAGGGTTCTGAGGGTACGCTGAAACGTAAAACTCTTGCAGGCATGCTCTCCGAAGCGCTCTGCTCACGCGCGAGACGTGTGAGCGAACGTAAATCTCCATCTTTATCATCATTACCGCCGTCCTCGTCTGAGGAAGACGAAGTGCCATTCGCGCGTCGCGCACGAGAGGCCGGGAAGAGGTTCTCGGGTGGGAAGAATGATGATATATCCGTTGTGGTTGCTGTCATTTCGCCTAAGCAGAAATGACGGGCTCCTCACCCTTGTCTTGTTTTTGTCTTGAATTTTTTTCAAGGGTTTTTGTGTTGTGTTGGTGTAGGATAGTAGTGGGTAGTGAGAAAAGGTGTAATTATATGTGTAGACTTTGGCTTTCCTTCCTTCTCCTCCTCTCTCTTTGCTCCTCGCCTACATTGTCATGTTGCGCTTCAAGTTGTTCTGTTACATAGGCTCTTCATTCTTGTTTCTTGTACATGCATAGCTACTTCTCATGTTTTTTTACATACATACATACTTACGCACGCAACATGGATACGATACAGGTGGATATTCGTTGGCTTTGTTGTTGGTAGCCAAGAAGATCCTTGAAGATGGTTAATGTCATTCAAGCCTGTACGTTTTCAGGCGCCGTCCTATGATATCCCTTCTGCTGTACGAATAGCGCCAACGCTAAGGGCAAACAAATCCAGAGAGGATCCGCTCCTACAATTTCAAACTTCAAAGCAACACGAGGGCAGATGAGGGTATGGGGCATTATCATTATTGCATTCGTCAGCGGGAGAATCTAGGAAAGTCTCAGAGGTCAACGGACGGCCGTCACGTTGGTAAGATCATGTACATATCCGTTCGAGGACACCTATCGTAGAAACCATAGACTCGAAGATACAGGAGAGGTAGTGATTATCACGGGTAACCCGGGGGTAAATTTGAGTGTACCCGCACCCGTACCCGCAGAAACCCGTACCCGCCACCCTTGTGGCGGGTTGAGCGGGCGTGAGTGGAGGGTCAGACGGGTATAAAACCCGTGCGGGTTATAATGGCAGGTGTCATAGTCAGGTACCTTTGCGACATCTACAATGTCATTATCTGATACTCAACTTGACGACTGTCATGGCATCCCGCTCCCCTCTGCTGTAATTCCCTATAAGGAAGCCACCCGCCATACCCGCCTCGAAGGTACGGGTATTGTGCGGGTGGCCAATGCACCCACCCGTTCTCACCCGTGCCTGTTACCCGCGGGTTGTCGTGCACCCGTGAACATCACTAAGGAGGGGCACTTTGGGTGATATTTTGTGACGATACTAATCTGAGCGTATCATCGATACGTCATTATATTTACCAGGACTTGTCCGTGAAATAAAGGATAGATGGTCCCAAGCAACTGGTTGGTTTCTAGTTGTCTATTTCTGTGACCGTTGGTCCCCCCGACATTTGTCAACATATATTTAGTCCCCGAGAACGTTCGTCCCCCCCAGGACATGAACGGCGATGAAGCCAAGGCCAGCGAGGGAAAGTTACCTCCGGGGTATTTCGGCCCTTGATGACGCACCCGCGAGTAAATGTGATATGTAGGAGGCCCTCTGTTAGAGGTATCCCATACAAATAAGGTGTTCGTTTCGGTCTTGTCTGTCCTATCGTATAGATAATACAAGCCGGAACGACGTGCGTCATTTTGTAGAGGAAAGGAAAGAACTAGGTCGACCTGTAATCCATCCCTGGGGAAGGCGATGATGAAGGGGAACCGCGATCGCGAAACATCATTGAATTGACAAGCGGTTTGATTCCTCTTGGTGGAATCTTGTTGAATCCACAGGTCGCGGACAATATGGATACCTGATTAGCAACGAACATCAGGTGGCGGGATGTGGAATGATGGGCCTGTTTGACTTGATGGTACAGGAAGGGAAGAGAAAGAGGAAGAAGATTCTTGGAGCGAGAGCTCTTTTCAGGGGAATTGTGTCCAGGATAGGAACTCTAATGTGCCAACCCGAATGGTCGATACGGAGGTCGGGATTTTCGAGGTTAAACCGGGAGGCAAGCGAGTGGGTAATCCGAGTGTAAGATAGTCCCGAAATACTTACGGACTGATTGAAGCGAGGGCAGGAGTATAAGGGAGGGGAAGGAAATCTTGAATGGAAGCTAGATACTAAGCGATTGGGTGCTTCGCTCCCAACTGTGACTCTGCAACGTTTGCCTTCTCTTTGAAAAATGAGAGTGACCCAACGAAGCAGCGAGCATCGGCTCAATCGAGGCAGATTTCACACCGGATCTTCTCTTCTCCTTATACGTTCTGTACACAAAACCCGCTTATTCCACTCATGAGCATCACTGGCAAATCAAACTTCGCATTGCCGCGGCGAACTTTCAACTGAGGACTCCAACAAGTAATCTATCAGTCAAACATCATCATTGCTCACCAGAACCAACACGGTCACGATGTTACCTGATATGTTCCCAAGTTCGTTATTGTGACACTGTTATACGAAGGCTCTAGTATCGATCATGTTGTCCTGTTGGCGTCTACATGATAGTTTCTTGGGAACGGGCGGACATTCCAACTGGATGCTATGTTGCTGGGCTGGGGTTTGCTGCCAGATGCCATCACTTCTGGTTCTGATGCAGTGCGTTATGTTGCAGTGAATGGCGGTGGCCACAGGAATAACCCTGAAACTATGGGGAAGCAAGGAGAAAAAGCGACACTCTTCACGAATGGGAGGAACCATCGGATTTCCGTGGATAGTGGGAGCAACATAGTTGATGATTGCGGAACTATAAACAAGCGCTGCCATTTCGACTGGTATTAAAAAGGTGGCTCAATGCCATTTGGATGTTTCATCCGCACATCAAACAAGTCATTACCGACATGCATCATTTCATACCCATCCTCAATTTCCGTGTTCTTGTGTTCTCATCCCTTGTGACATCCATATTTTTTGGTCATTACCAAGATGGTGACAAGTTTTATTGCATTCCACATTACAGCCCTGCGCCTCAATGCATAATGCATTACTTGGGTGTGTTCTACTTCCTCCCATTCCTGGGTCTTGTCCATCATGTTTCCAAGTTTGTCTTTCTGAACATTCTACAGTATCAACCCCAAAGCTGACTTTATGATAGAGTGGCAGTGAAAAAGTATTGGATAACCCTCTGTGAGTTGGCAATGGTCTTATTTGAGGTTATTGTAGGTGATTATCAAAAGTCTTTATTTCAATTAATTCAAGTGACTGAATTATAGTTGTTTCAGGACTTTATGGCCTTATTGGCCAAGGGGGCATACATTTCTTTATTTCCCTTGCTGGTTCCAATCCTCTCTTTTGGGGACTATTTGCATCAATCTTATTGATGCAGGTTACCTTGATAGTATCACTCCTTGTCCTTATCTGGGACCTTGGAATGACAAAAGGGAGAGGAATTTTTGGTCCCTTCCATGTTCTTGGTAGCTCCTATTCCCATTTCAGAGCTTACCATTTTTGGCCCACTTTATTGTTTGGCACTTTTGTATTTAGAAAAAGATATAGGTAAAGTGGTGAATTTCTCTGAATGAAATTCTATAAACTCACTCTGTAGTTCAATAGTATAGATCAGGTGGCAATCAGGGTCATTCGAGGGTTGTTTGCTCTCATCATTGCGGCTTTACTTGGCCTCATAGCTTTTTATATGATAATCTACCAGCCACTCACAGATCCAGAGAGAGTAGCTGTCCAGGAAGTCTTGGCCTCAGAACTTGACTGGAAGGATACTCTGAATGCAAAGGGATGGTCAATCTATGTGGTGAGCACAATAGCTATGTCACAACTTGCTAAATTAAATAAACCATATCAGAACAGTGAAAAAGTGTATTATGATCCAAATTCAGTTCTTAAGGCTTTTCAGGTCTTGACATATATTGATTCCCAAGGTATATATTACTTAAACCTATTAGAGACATGACAAAAATTGACACTTTTATTTCCTTAGTTAAGCAGTGCAATGGTTCAGTAATAGGAGCTGCATATACCAGTCTTTATGCAAATGTAGCATATGCAGTGAACTTTGACTGTGGACCATTTATATGTAAGCCTGTATTTCATATAAATTATACAAAGAAACTCAATAGTTACAATATCCAGATTCATTTAGGCCTGAAATTTTGATCACTGTTAATTTCACAGATCTAATAGCTCTATCACTCAATCCTCCTCCTCAAGACTCAATGGTCAGAAACTTTGAGTTGCCAAGAGGAATCAATGTGGCTATTGGAATAACTGCATTACATGATTATCTTCCTTATGCAACATTTTTTCCAATATTGCCTGATGTTCACCTTTTGGGGTCTCTTTCTGTAAATTTAAGGAGGTCAGCTTCCAACTTTGGTCTTTCTGCCCTTGGAATCAGAAAGGTAAGTATCACATCATCAGAGTTTTTAATTTCTGCTATTAACAGAGTATCTAGTATAGCTCTATCCCCATTGTGAATATTGGCCTGGTGTTCCCAAACCCACACTTTGTACTTGAAGGGAACAACACCTCTTCACTGCAGCTGTTCATACCACAAAGAGATCCAGGTGGAAAGTATTTGATCAGTCAAGAGTTCCATGAACACACAGTTTTAAATGGACTCTCTGTGCTTGGAGGTCTCTGGACTTTCTTCAGTGGTGTGTTTGCTATCATCTTTGGAACCACTATCCTCCTGGTCATGTTTGGTACAACTATCCAATCTACTTTTGCCACCCAATGTGCTAATTATGTTAAACAATAGGCATCAAACCCTTATCAATATATGGCCTTGTACACATGTTCCAGAAAGGACAGGTCTCTCTTGCAGAAGGACCAGTGGTGTCAAGTGCCCAACAGGCCTATATCATTGCACTTCTTCACAGGCACCTCATGGATGTCAGTGATCCAGAAGCTGAAATTGGCTCAGAAGGCTCAAGAAATTCAAATGATGTCCACAATGGATCAATTTCTAGGCAGCAAGATGATGATATAGAGGTTGGTCTTGGAGATTTGGATTCAGGACTAATGTAGTTCATTGCTATATAAGCTTGATATGCTTCTTTCATGTACAGTAGTCACTCCAATTCCACCCATGTGTCATCCTAACACACTAAACTATACCTTCATTGCAGCCACCTACAATCCTTGGGTCCAAGTTCTTTAAGCATGTCACTGGGGATATTCCTGGTGTCAACTGGGACTTCCATGCTCATATTGATGAGCAAGACCTATAAGGGAAATCCATTGTATACAGCTTGGGGTTTGGGTGGGAGGAGAAAGAAGAAGTGAGAAAATGATTGTTCAGGTGATCATGTAGGCCAGCAAGATGGTATGTGAATTGACATACAAGGAGACATTTATTGACCTGCTAATCCTGTTGGCCATTGCGGTGGTGACATGGGCTGTCTCCCACGGATACGGGAGTCTCGGTAGTTTCTAATACGGCGGCGAAATCTAAGACAACTCAGTGACATCATCCACAACAAGTCAAAAGCGCGGTTATAGCATTTGCATACCGATCTAATACAGAAATACGCAAGGACACTCGTTGAGATCGCCACAGGGAGTTAGGTGTTCAGGCGCAATCCTTATTGATGTAGTGGTAATGGCCTTTCCTTCCCGCCAGAATGAGGTCGCGTATGACGGTTTTGTGCGCACATAGGTTTGCTCCTATCGACGTAAGCCATGCACATCAAGCAGGAGGATGAGATAGATTACGCATCGCTGTCAGGTTATAGGGACGTTCCAGAGCATTAAGGAGGCGCCTGGGATGATTTACCATGGAGAGAGGCGTATCGGAGCATCTGCGGTCGCTTGAAAGAAACGTATTAATACCTTCGAAAGACTTGGCCAGGTGTTCGAGCAAGGCGAAAGATGTAGGTTGAATTCAGATTGTGGATGCTCCTCGCGGGGTCAGATTGAAGATATGGTTCAGTGAAACCTTCGAATACATTAGTGATTGTACCCAATAAAGGAAGCAGACATGCATTTGGCTCAATCCAACGCAAGCCACGAATCCCCCCGATGCAACGGAGTTTGAGAGTGATATGGGACGTCGCCTTGAGGTTGTCATAGGGGTTGTCCGACAACTGGTGACAAACGGATGAAAGACCAATACACGCCTTCGAGGGAGTAATTTAGCGAAGGAGTGAGCATACCTAACACGGTCACCTTCACTAGGCATGAGACGCGGAGGGGGGACCGGATGCTCGGTGTCCGTGGCGTCAAACGCCACCCAATGCTTCTTCAATCTGGGCAGAAGGATGGACCGTATGCTACTGGCGCAGTGGCCAGAGTGGCTTGGTACGACGCATAGGCTGAGAGTAGATCCATGATGAGAGGAGAGCTCGAGGTGAGTGGAAGCCGAAGAAAAGATGAATGCCAAGGTGCTCAAATCGAGCTATTCCATGAGGTCTTTTGAATTCCAACATGTCCAACGGTGGGTCCACGGTATTCCCATAGAAAAGGTTTTTGCGTGATCCTCATATGTGCAGGTGGAAGGCTTTTAATGGAGGAGGTCTGACGATTCTTCTATGTGTGGACAAAGTATGGGCATCATGAGGCGGGCGCCGAAGAGGGGGAACGCTCCTCAATCAGTGTGTGAATAGACACCAGGAGACTTCCCAACCATGTAAGACTGCCGTTGGCAAACGGATTATGAGAAACCACCAAGACGAAGGCTATTCTCTGGCAAATTCTCGGCGACAAGTTCTTTCCATTCCCCAAGGCCTTGACTGAGGTGTAGCTGCTTTTCTTCTGTATGGCTGACCTTTCGCATGCGGACTGGTTTTAGAGTATTTCTCTATCCATCGGCATTCTCAATCAACGACGAGGTTGAAATGTGGTTGGGTGTCAGGTCTTCAGGCCTGTCACGCCTAAGTCGAATACCACTTGTATGAGATTCAGTTCCCTTCGGACAAGTATACAAGCATGAGATGCAATGTCTCCGGAATGATGTGTGATTTGATATGTAGAGACCCGTAAGATGAATGGAGAATCATGGATGAGGGCATATACTTTGCGTCTGAGTGAAAACAGCCGTTACATACTAGTGGTATGAACGTGAGGCTGGTTCAACCGTATTCCTCTCCACCCGCAATTTTAATTCTCCCATCCCAACTTTTTTTTTCATTGTCTAGCATGCGCGAATCTCTCTCGTGCTTTCTGCGTTCGTCGAATATCTTCATCTTTCAGTTTCGTACTGAGAGCTGTGTACAAATTATGTGCGTATTTTTGGCCAACCTGTTACGAATGATGTACTGTTAGCATGAAAGGTAGTTGCACACGAGTGAAGAATACTTGTCATACCTGAACGAGGTCCTTGATTTGCACGAGTGAGAGTTCACTCGCGCCTAGCGTCCGCATAGCCTGCAGCGTCGCTTCACCAGAAGGTGAAGTTGACGGAAACGAGAAGATCAGGAGTAGGCGAAGTGGGACGGCCGCCTCTTCTGGCAAAGTCGCGTCGAGAAAATGTACATGCGAAGTCTTCAAAATACAATCAGCAACTCGACCAAAACGAAAGAAAGAGCGGGAAAAAAGCATACCAAGTTCAAAGTAACACATACAGGCCACCGGTCTCTCCTATCCAGAATCTCGCCCTCATCCCAATAATCAGGTAACTCGAAATCCGTCGCACGAGAGACCTGAGCCCGTGTATCGAAACCACTAGGAGCCACCACGTCAACGTCCATATCGCCTCCCTCGGCAGTCGTCGTATTTGCTCCTGCGCCAGCGGTGGTACTCCGAGGAGCTTTATACTCAACACTCCGCGTCCTTGGAACTTTGGTGTCCCACAACGCTGCGCGGGCTGCGAGAAACAGAGCATCGAAAGTATTCCCAGCATCGGAAAGAACAAGAAGATCAAGGTGCAAGAGCCATGATCTTTTACGAGGTAGGATGGTGAGGTTCTTTGGGTGTAGCGAGGGATGTGTGAGTGTAGCATGAAGTATGCTTGTCAAATCGTGTTGTAGATCGTCTAGCGCGGTCTGTGTTAGGTGTGGATACGCCGCTGGTGAGCTTGAAGCCAACGGAGCAGTCAATTTATGCATTGGATGAAAGCCATTTGTGAAGGAGTGGGCATACCTACCAAGAGACATTAACCACAAAACGTCCGCCTTCCTGCCCTTCATCTGACACATCTGCTGATATAGACTCGACTTCGAGTTTTGTAGCAGCGAGGATTTCAGTTCCACCGCCATTATCGTTCACATTCCGCCCGATACAAAGTCGTGCAGAACCATTTGCAAGAGGTGCAACGCCAGTTTCAAGAGCAACGGATCTGTAGTCTGTGAGACCGCGTCCGTCGGCACGTTGTGGTGCTGTTTGAGCGAGACCAGCTGTGATGTACGATTTTTCAGCCTTGGATAGCGAGATTGCCGACATCGGAGACTGGATGTTGGGAGGAATAGATAGTTGTGATCACACATCAATTTTGCTGCCCAAAAGTTCCGTCATCGCATTCATTGACATCATCCGAAATTTCCCATCTCGAGTACAGTAACATAGATGTATTACTCCGCGAAAGGAAAAAGACAAGAAGATAGGAATTAATCGTACGCAAAGGAATGACAGAGCAAAGAACTAAACCATCCTCCAAACACAAACTAAATGAATGAGGGCCAAACAAGGGTATACTCGAGGGTCGACTACAAGATTTTGGAGTACTGGTATGCGAAAGGAGTTGAAACAGGACGAACGAAACGCCTTGTCAAGAAAAAGGTCCAAAGGGTATGAATAACGTCGAAGTAGGGTGGGTGTTCGTTCATCGCCTGTTTGTGCTACGACCGTAGTTCAGGCCATCTAATTCAGCTTCGAGCTGTTTGATGGCACTGTGAGCCTCCTCGAGATCCTTGTTGAGACGATCACGCTCTTGGATAAGCTATAGCACAGATGGTAAGTGGATGATCCTAATACCCAGTGCAGACTATGTTACGTACGTGTTGCTCCCACTTCCTGAAGCGAGCCTCCTCAGCCTTGACCTGTTCAGTGAACTTCTTCCTGAGAGCCTCTTCTTCCTCCTTGAACTTAGGATTGTCAAGCTTCTTGACTTTAGGTTCGCCGAACTTGCGAGTTTCCATTTGCTGTTGACGGTAGTTCTCATAATGGATCTCCTCAGTAGTCGAAACGAGATCCAACATGTGAGTCCGGATCAGGAGGGACCGTAGCTTCTTGAAGTCGCAGTGGTTCTCATTCTCGACTGGTAACCCATGAGTACAAATGCCAGAGAGAAATGAGCAAGTACTGACCTTCAGCGACACCCCAGAGGTATTCACGACCCTTGACAACACGACCGTCAGGAGTCTTGACATCTTCAGTAGAACCAATGATAGAGAAGGGCATGGCATCAATGAGCGCACGCGCGAGGTCAGCACTCTCGTCATCAGGTTCAATAGGGGGAGTGTAGATGCGAATTCCTTGAGCGGCAATAACCTCGCGAATCTGGCCGTTACGTATTCGAGTCAGCTACCAAGTTCGAGCTAGTGCAAACAAGGTAATTACCCTCTGCTTGAAGGTATGGAGGTCGTTCTGGGTCAAGGTGTCAGCTTTGGCGACGACAGGAATCAGGTTGACGCGAGTGCCCAGACGCTTCATAATTTCAATGTCGAGGGGCTTGAGTCTGGGATACGCGAAGCGCGTCAGTGGGAATCAAAAAGGCACATGGGATGCCACATACGTGTGCCCTGTGGGACGGATGAAGTACAAACAGGCGTGGACCCGCAAATCAGTCTTCTCGCTCCTCTGTGGTTGCTGCTCCTGTCTCATATATGCTTCATGTTGGTCATCGATGAATTCGACAATAGGAGTCCACGAGTCGCTGTTGTTGACGTAGTCGCCGAATCCGGGGGTGTCGATGACGGTAAGCTTGACCTTGAATTGCTTCTCCTCAAGCTCAGCCTTGATGATTTCAACCTCGGTCAGCTTGTCGAGTTGCTTATGGTGACGCCTGTTGTAGTTTTTGGGGGGTGAGAGTTCGGTGGAAAAGAGGGTGTTGATAAGTGTGGTTTTGCCGAGACCAGACTCGCCTGTAGGATGTTAGTATTGAATGGAACGCGTGAAATTGTACGAGAAAGTCACTGACCAACCACCATGATTGTGAAATGTGCGCCCCGCTTGGCGACAATCTTGTGCCTCTGTGAGAAGTAACCGACGCGTCAGAGGGGGTTGTTAGGTGAAAAGAAGGGACAGAAAGTACCTGGTTGGGAAGGTTGGCAATGCCAATACCGTCGTTAATGGGAGCGAGGGAGGCCATTGATGAGAGGGAAGTATGCAAGAGACGACGACGCGGTCAGCAGACAGAGACTGAACAGTGAACACAAATCCAAAAATCGTTTCACAACACTACCCTTGTTTGGCTCTGTTTACTTCCCCCTCTCGGTCACTGCCGTCATCTCCTGACAACTGCCTCCTGACTATCTATAGATTAAGCTCTCTTTGCCAAGTAATATATTCTAATCATCCCCCTATAAATTTACACACATAATATCTCAGAACACAATCAGCAGTTGGCAAGATAATTGGTCAAAGCCGTCTTCTCAGCCGAATCAACCGACAACCCATAATAGTACTTCACTTGAACCCAGGCGCGGACATAGGTGCACCGGTAGCTCGCAAGAGGAGGCATCCAGGTAGCAGGATCTATCACCGCCACAATCAATCCAATCCGTCAACACCCCTCCTGAAAGTCAAGTTTGCACTCACCTTGGTCACCCTTAGCGGCGTTGAGGTTATCAGTGACAGCAACAAGCTGGGGTCTCGTCAAGTCATTAGCGAACGCTTGACGTTGAGCAGTGGTCCAGTCTTTGGCTCCTGAGACCCAAGCCTCTTTCAAAGGAACGACGTGATCCTGGGAATTAAGCGTGAGGCTGATTAGCCCTTGTAGCCGCAGAAAAAGAATGTTGGCTTTTTAGGCCTGGGAGGACGTACGATATCGAGGTCGCTGGCCAAGGTGGTAGCGACACCGTCATAGGGAGATACCCACTTTCCTGAAGTGGCAGCGCAATTCGAATCCGTGACCACATTGGATCCATCGCGCTTCAGGATGGCTATCATAGTTAAACGTTAAAGGAGAATGATCAGAATACAATGCTTTGAGCAAAGAAACACGAAGAAGCTCACTTTCTCTGGTGTTGCATGCGCCAGAGACTAGTATAGTAATCAATATTCAGTGACCAGCTTCTTAAGCGACGGATATCGACGCACTAGTGATCCAATGGGGGAAGAGGTCACGGTCATAAGCCGGGCTATTGTTCTCCGCTGCAACCTTCACTGGGATATAAATGAGTCTATCAGTGACACAATCAATTGACGGAGATAATGAAGCGGCTCTGACAGGAAGCAAGGTAAGTGCGCGCGGTAGCAGCACTGATAGGCGTAGGGAGGGCTGCAAGAGCAGGAGCCACAAAACTGCATCCGAGAGCGATATAAGAGGAGACTTTCATGCTACTGATTCGAGTTGAATAGCGATCGAAAAGTGGACGCAAGTTTCCTCAACTGCGCATTCGTAATCTTTTTATACATATGCAACAACTTATCATACCTCTTCTCTTCCGCAAGGAAATGATAAGCAACACCACAGGGGAATTGCGCACGTTAACTCTCCGCCAAGATAGGAGTGGCGCAACAACACACCTTGTGAATGCACATTTTCAGAATTCGCATTGCACAAGGTCCTGCGTAGCGCAGTCCTTGCCCGGATGGGATCTTATCAACTGTAGAGCCATGTGCGTCGAGAAACCGTAAGAGGAAATACCACGTTGGTCTAAGAAGCGGCAACTTGTTGAATTTTTTGGGCACTGGGCACAATGGTTTTTGAACAACTTCTAACCAAAGTGGGAGCTCAGGCCTCAGGCCTCAGGAGAGAACATTATGAGATGTCAAAATAGTGAAGTGGATATCAGTTAATAAGACCCTTTAATGGAATGTCTCGGCGAGCGAGGACACGATACATGAGGCCCTGAGGTAGCAGCCCCGGAAAGACCCGATAGTAGAGAGCTGCCTGGCTCGAGCACGAGCACTAAGGACCAAGTTTCAAAATGTCAACGGACGAGACTCCTGGACCCAGAGAGTAACATTGAGTGAGTATTGAGTATCGATCAAAAGCAGCATAGATTGTCAGCCAGGGATTCCCCCGCTAATCGCAATAGAAGCCTCATTTTAGTAACCGGCCATATGGAACACGGATGACGAAACGGGAGCAGCGGTATTTAGGGAGCCGGACAAGCAGGCGGAATGGGTGAGTGGAAAAGCCGAAAAAGAAGCCCCAAGTAAGTAGACACCTGTAGATACTTGGACAGACAGAAGGTAGGCAACTTTACGACCCTGGAGATTAATCATCGGTTATGGACGCTGGCGATCTGTGCGGCCGCGTGATCACATCCAACACAGTTCAGCCATAATGAATAAATCGCATGGCTGGAATGTTGACTACTCTACTGGTAGCTGGGTGGTTCAAGGGAGAAAATCGGGGTTTGAGGTCGACCTCATGTTGCCTTCATGGCCGGCGCGTCTTGGATCCGAGCGGCAGTAATCTAAAGTCTGAATGGAAGCGAAACGGCGAAACAGGAATGAAGATGCACAGAACGAGACAAGGCGTCTTGATATTCGGTCTCATGGCCTGCTATGAGTCGTCATCCAGAGATCGCGGGAAGGTGTGAAAAGGTCATAGATGACGCACTTGTGAGCGGCACGAGAGAAAAAGGAGGCTAAGAGGTCGTGATGTGTGTCAAGGGTTTCCCAGTGAATGGAGCTCAAGACGCGTTGCAGCAATTGTATGCTGGTGTTGTGGCGTCGGAGCCACTAAAAAGAGGATGCCGAAATCTAAAGAAACGAGTATTCCGCATGAAGCCAAGAGAGGGTGTTATCTACATGATGTATAGAAGAGATCCCGAAGCGTTCGAGTGACAGAAGATAAACTGAACCTGTGGAATGGGTGGGGAGACTACCAAAGACGGAACCCGGAATGATGGGCGCAGGTGAGGGAGGAAGAATGCAGGGCAGCTTATGTCAGCCAAGATGCGCGTCGAGCTTGCGCGTCCAGACATTTAAAAGACCTTCATCCCTCTCTCGCTCTCACATACACCATGGACCACTTTCCGACAAACTGGGGCCGTCCTGTACGTTCCGTATCTTGTACTTTGTCCCCAGATCCATCCTCATCCTGATCTCAGCGCAACGACGCCTATGACGCATATGGCACCTTCCCTTTACCCCACAGACCCAATAATGATACCAATGATGCTTTCGCTTCTGCTGTTCAGCATACCCAGTGAGCGGATCGATACTAAATTGCGTGCGGCACATGCTGATTCACGTACAAGACAACCAATCGTCACCGGAACAAGCGTCCTTGCGTTGAAATATAAGGATGGCATCATGATGGCCGCAGACAATCTGGGTACAGTCCACCTCGATGCAATAAACTCGTTCTATCATTGATAACATTCCGTAGCGTCATATGGGTCACTTGCCCGTTTCAAGGACATCCAACGACTCCACCCAGTTGGAAAGTACACCGTCATCGGAGCAGGAGGCGATATCTCCGACTTCCAATATATCCAGAAATTCCTGGACGAACTCATCATCGAAGAGTTCACTTCCCAAGATGGCCACGACTTAGGCCCCGCGCAAATCCATGAATATCTCTCCCAAGTCATGTATGCACGCCGCTCGAAACTCAATCCGCTGTGGAACTCCTTGCTCGTCGGTGGCTTCAAAGATGGCCGAAGGTGCTTATCGGTGTCATTGCCTTGGTCTAGACCTCTGATGTCCCTTATAGTTTCTTGGCGTATGTGGACCTCTTAGGCACGACTTATTCTGCTTCTACCCTTGCTACGGGCTATGGCGCCTACATAGCCCAGCCTATCCTTCGTAAGGAAGTGGAAGGCAGAGAGCACGAGCTGACTGAAGACGAGGCTATCCGGATTATGGAAACATGCATTCGGGTGCTCTACTATAGGGACGCTCGAAGCATTGATAAGGTTCGCCATTTGCTCTAATTATAGTGCCGACCCGTTATCTGAATTCGTATCTCGCCCCCAGTACCAACTTGCAACCATTACCGCAGATGGTGTCAAGATATCTGACTCTCGTCATATCTCGACAGCATGGTCATTTGCCGAAGGTATCAGAGGTTATGGGGCCCAAACTCAATGAACCCACTAAATAACTTGTACACTATGTTTTCCTCTTTACTCTGTTAATGGCAAGAGGTTTCTGCTGCGACATCGCAAACCAGTCCCATTTCGCCAGGGCACCGACAACCTCACAAAACAGCCGCCAGCCGGCCCGGCTACCGCAAGGATGTGTCACGTGCAACCTGCTGTTGTTGCAGACGTGTCCCCGAGCTACTCAGCTACAAGCTATTCCGAGTTCTGTCAAGCGTTCACTAGCACTCTCACATGATCCCTGCACTCGTAGCTCAGAATAGTGCCACGTATACCTTCTCTCTAAAAAGAATCTATAGCACTAATACATCACTTATAAGAGGCCGAGATTCAAATATACAAGCACGAATTGCGTGCTGTTTACCGTGTTTCGGTCGTTCACGCTCTGGGACCTTATGCGCTACTAGACTCGACCTCGTCATCAGCTCCAACTACTTGGATGAAACTCTTTCCGGGGCTATTTTATTTCGCTTGTATCATGCTTCTGGGCGTCCGTCTCCGCCCATTACATCGTTCCACCTCGACCTCTGTTACCACAATCCTCTGGTGGCGGAGGGAACTTGACCTTTGGTTCGGATGGATGTATAGTCTCCTGATTGCGCTCACCACCCGGCTGCGCAAACCCAGTTCCAGCAACCTTCCATTGACTATTGCCGACTCGGCGTATATATACCTTCCGTGGTGGAGAGTGGACGCATATATGAAGAGTATAGCTTCCCGGTTCCTCAATTTATGGGCGTCGTATATGCCCTTGACCGCAGCTGTGGATGACGTTCGAGTATTTATAGCGGCGCAGGTCGGCGATCAAATGAAAGAGTTGATGGTGAGTCAAAGTATTCTCGTTGACCATCAAGTTGTTACTGTGTTTGCCTTGGTCAGCGGATAATTAGGAACAGTTCGTCACCAGTGGCTAGACATACTGGTGTTCCATGATACTTTTTGTCAAGCTGCTCTCCTTTCATGTTTCTATTTTTGATTGACTTGGAGCAAACCGGGGTCCTTCATGACTTTATTGATTGGATCTTCACAAACCTGTTCATTGTTGTTCGTCGCCTTTCAATGAACATGTCATCGTGTTCTGAATGCTCACTGACTGATTCATCTTTACATACACAGCGGAAAATCCTCGCCGTGTGTCAAACTGCATCCCATCCTCTGTTAGAACTCCCGGGACCGGGGAGCGTTCTCCTAATCACGGAGCTCGAAGAGCCGGGCGACCTGGCAGGTGAGCCTCCATTTCCATCTGGTTAGCTGTTAGAAGGATGTTCAAGTGAGCTGTGGTTTTTCTATTACAGGTCAAGTGTAGCATATATTTGTGTATCTATATTTTTGTACTTTTGTCCTCTAATCGGGAAATAGCACTATCGCCACATTTGAGGCATTCATCTTCCTCGGCCATGGGTGCCGCGCATAGCGCGTTCTATTTTGAGGCCCGCAAGCACTTGACATAACGTTAGTATGTAGAAGGACTCGAGAGGGGATGTTCTAGTTCCTTCGGCCGTGAGACGCTGCCGTCCCCCAGCACACTTACCACCCATACCCCACAGTCATCCGCGAAAGTCGCAGGTTCGTAATATAGCAACAGCATAACGACCAGAAATTGCGATAAACTGTCGCTAAATAAATATGACACTGATCGTCAAATCATGTTTACGTCAAATTTCGACGGCGGACGAAGGCCACGGATGCACGTTAGGAGTAAATGATGGCAACTATGAGTCATTAATAATCGGACGGCCGACGTAGAAACTGTATACAATATAAATGACGCCCGGAAATGTTTTGGTTCTGAAAAGGCTCTGAGAATCAATCAATCAGGTCTAGATGGCACAGCTTTTGGTTCCCTCGCTACTCTGTAGATCAGAAATTACAAGCACAACCAGGAACGTGTGCCGTTCCCAATGAGAGTGATAAACGTAACTACGATACAAACAAGTCGTGGCGTAACAGCTGAAGGGAAGCGCAGAGTAGTAGTGTGGGTAGCAACGAGGGTATAGTCGCAAGTTCGGGGAAAATCGGATGTCTTCGGGACAGGGAGTTTAATGAAAGCAATGACGGAAGCAAGCAGCTAACAGCGGATAATAAAACACGTCAGAAGAATATGAGAAAGGGTAGGGAAGGCTGGGGAATCAGAATGCCACTGCTTCATGTTCTCCGTTCAGGACCGCTTTGGGTGGTCACATCTGGAGGCGCGATGTATGGAGGGGGTAGTTCGCGAACGACTTGTCCGGCGTCTTGGTGCTGGTATACGATTTCGCTTTCGATTGGACTCAAGGCAGCTGCCTGTAACGAGTCTGAACGGGTAGGCCATACGGGATACCCCCCGGATCCAGAAGGTATGGCAGACTGTGTCAAAATAGAGCCGTCCGCTTCAGACATGGCTTCTTGGGCGGCTTCCTGGCCTTTGGATCGGCGGACAGATCTTGCCGGGAAGTTGGCGAAGCTTGGCCGATTGCGAAGGTTTGCTCCAGAGCCCGAGGATAACCTGTTAGAATCATCCGCACTGACAGACTCGTTGTATGGCTCTGATCCATAGGAAAGCGTTTGCACGCCAGGGGAAAAAGCGGTTTTGTTGGGTGATGTTGTCGTGGAACCACCTGAGCCAAGGAAGTTATTGATAGAAAGTACTTGCCCGGAAGACCCGCCATCAACAAATTGCCGAGGGAAAGTGTCCTGTCCGCTCTCCTCTAGTTCCAAGGCCTTCCTTCTACGCATGTACAACCACGTCCCAACCCCGCCAATGATGAGCAAGAGCAAAACCACCGACACAACGACCCCAACGATGATGGAGGTCCGTCGTTTTGCATCATGTGCCGCCTTGCGTTCCGCTTCTTGTTGATTGAGGTCAGCCTGAGACGTGGTGATCGTGCCGAGACCAATGCAATCAACATTTGTCGAGCCTGAAAGGAATGAGTCAGGTGAATTGATCCAAGGCATTGCACTGTGGGCTCACCAGTAGTGGATACAAACTGTGTGCCATCAGCCCATCGCCCAAGTCTGCAGAGGTATGAACAACCGTTGGTAGGTCAGCATGGATAGAACTTACGAATCGACGACGCTCGCTGTAAAGTAAGTGAGCATTATGTTCGTCATAGAACAAGTCCATACATACCAAATAACACAGTGCCGGGATCCGCACGATTGATGTAAACGACAGCGTTGTCGGTCGACGGCACAGTAATATTAGTCAGTACTGGCGAATTCCTTGCATCCAGGACAACCGTGTACGGAGGGAGACCCCCGTTGATGTTCAACCTCCAAGGCTGACACGTCTCGAGAGTTGCTTTCCCATCCTGCGTAACGTTAGACGTGATAGTAAAGTCGCGTGGGGGCGGAGGAGCAAAGCAATTATTGGAGTTAGGATCTGAAAGCACATCAGGGGTGAATTTCAATAGTGTCCGGATCCGTCCTCACTTTCAACAACCTCGAAAATCGTCCCAGAAGTCCCGCCTGTATTCCGATCCGCATCCACCATTTGTAGAATGAGCTTTGTACCTAAGAAGACGTGAGCGCTTATGCGCGGATTATTCTCAAACGTTCTACTCACCGACCGGATGTGTTGGTGTCCAGCTCAACGTGTCATTGTCAACTCCGACAAGCGTAGTAATAGGCTGCCCCCCTTGAGGAAATGCCATCATATAATATGGTGGATTGCCAGAGTAATTCCCGGCTGTTGCATTGCTGAGATTTGGGAAAACTACCAAGCGGAATTCAAAGCACGCTGGTACTCTGGTTGAGACGAACTGAAGAAAGGTTGAGATAGGTTATCGCAAGAGCTAGGTACGACTCACATCCTCCCTAAACTTCCAGCCAAAGGTCTGGTTGGAGTTCTGGCCCAACGCCCGTAGAACAAGAGTCGAAAAGATGACAAGCCGTAGAATAAAGTGAAACAGCATTTTCTGTAGGAAGCCTTGTACCCAGTACAGGTAAGGGAAGGAAATGGAAAGAGGGGCCAAGAAAGGAGCGACTAGCGCGGATGAAGATCTTTATAACCTCCAAAAAGCGGTGCCTAGGGACGAAGTGGGTATACGTAAGGAACACGAGTACTATATGTAACTCAGCGCCCAATGTAGGCTGGTTGCGGCACTCACCGAAGAGGACTGGAGGTCCTGACCTCCGAAAGAAACGAGAACGCTAACCAGAGGGTAAGGGACAAGAGAGAAACGATGGGAGAGGTGCCTAGAAGCACCGCCAGATGTGGATGTTGATGCCGGTATGAATAGCTCCCTTGTTGCCATTTGCTGTCATTGCAATGGGCATGTTCTCTCACAGAGCAACATCTGCCTAGAAATGTCACCATCAGTTTCATCAACAAGACTGTCCCAAAGCGATTGATGTAAACCGGCACGAACCAGTGACCGAGCGATAATGGAATAACGGCCCGTATAGGCCTCTGCAATGACAGCTGCGACCCTTATGATACACGAGTCCCTCCAACAGCGCACCGCCTCAGGTAGTTGAGGGTGTTTGTCGCCACCTTATAAACGGAGGATCCGCATACTTTGAGCCTTTGCCACTATTCACATCATGGTCGTTCGGAAGTTATGGCTGAAATTAGAAGCTACCCCTGACCAAAATCAGTGTCCGCTATGCACCACCAAAGGATTGATCTCCTGACTAAGCGACTTTGCAGGGAATGTGGTAGTAAGCTCGCTATATTTCAAACGTAATCCGCAGACAATGACTGCGCTCCAACTCGTGCTTACAAGGTGGGCTTAAACGCTGTGAGTGGTGCTGTCGGCGATTGAGACTCCGGAGAGTGGTCCTGTAGGGTAAATTAAGCTTGGGGGACCAGTCTAACGAAAGGGGATGTGGAGAAAGTGGAGGGGCACAGGAGCTATATAGCATCTAGCTTCTTCACGTGAGAGCACCCATCTATCGTCCTGGCGGATTTGGGACAAGATCCCAGATAGTCGAGGTGACAAAATATGTTATCCAACATGTTCCGAACTAGTCTCCATCCAAGAACCGAGAACTACGGTAACTCCTAGAGTTGTGCCAATACTGTTTTCGCGTCTGTTATGGTAAGGTTGCTTGGAACCTCCTCCACCGCGATTGAGCTGACTTTCCCATCATCGACGACAACCACGTAACGCTGAATCGCTCAATTACTTGAGAATTTTTTATGTACTCCCACTTGTTCTCACCTTTGAACGAGACCCTCCGAGGCGTGCAGAGGCGTCAAATAGGAGTCCCATGGATCCCGTGAATGTGCCCTTATCATCGGCTATAAATCGCACGTCTGTTGAGAAGGGGTCAAAGCTTGTCCCACGAGATACCATTGCCGTAGTGCTCACTTGTGCCTTCCGGTGCCAATTTTTCCTTCCACGCCCTTTGGTGAGTGAGTATACGTGCAACGATCAGTTGTTAACGTAGCTATTCACTTCATCACGAAGACATCATTAACGGAAACAACGTAGATGTTTTTGATATCCTTTGCCCTGAATTCGTCGTAGGCCTTAATATATGCAGGTATTTGAGTGCTGCAAGTTCCCGTAAAGGCGCCGGGAACACCGATCTAGAAAACAATGTGGATGGCTCGATTCTGTGATGACTCTAGATCAGAAGAGGTAGGTTACGATGATGTTTTTCCCAGCGAGATCAAGCTGTATGGGCTCATCTGCGGCGCTCTCTTTGAGACCCGTGGCAACAGGAAGGGTTACTCCCGCCTGGATCTGGACATGCCCCAGGATGGATGTTGCAACGGAATGAGCAGCTCGGGCTGCGGTCGCAATGGCGGAAGTCATGATAACGACTCAGGGTGCGGGGAAAAGTTGGGATCGGCTAGCCGCCGATACTATTTATGTAATCAGGAATCGATATTAATCAATGCCTTCCAAATGATGTCATCCAAAATAGGAACCGCAGACTCTTCCTGAAGCTTGTAGGCCTGACAACTCACCTACTGGTCATTTAGAGCAGAGAGATGGCATTATATCATGTATTTAAAGTTCCAAAATACGGGTCCGCAGCACTCTCTCCTCTTGCCTTACACCCGTTCGTGCAAGGTAGTTGTCGACTGCCCGCCCGAACTCGTCCACAACGGTGGACACCTCAGATTTGCGTATCACGATTTCACGCAGCTCCAAGATGCTGGGGACAGCTTCAGTGTCATGACAAATAAAGCACGGAATTGGCTCACAACCTACAAGCCTGGAGAACTCAATGTGAGGGAAATATCGGAACAATAAGTGAGTTGAATCACGCACCATAATGTTTGGAAGGAGCATTATCGTGACGAGGGCTACAGTTTCCCAAGGTTTTGCCCGACTGGAAGCGATGCAGAGTGAAGACAGGAGACATCATGATTCAGAGCGTTCTTACCCTAGGAATGAGATCATAGCCATGATGTCGACGAAAAACATGACAATGAACAGCGACAGACCTGGCAGATATGACGAATATTATAATATAAAGGGTGCTAAGTGAACTGACCTTGGCGAATAAATACCCGCCGAAGGTTGCCATCCATGCCCATCATTCTTATCGCATGCTAACCAAGATTTATATCATCCACTTTCATACAATTAGGCGTTTGTGACTTACGATAATCGTCAGCACGGTTGAAATGGAATCCATAATAATACCAGCGATCTACGCAGTTGGGTTAGTTGTATTGCTGTGATAGTCAAAGTCTGAAAACTGACGATTGCATACTAAAAGAAAAACGATGAGGTTCATGTAGCGCGCATTGCTAGGAGATACACCTACCGCAAATCGACGTTTGCCTGTATTATATTCTCGGTAGCAACCAGACCGTCCAAGTTGTTGGAAAACATTTTCGTTCAGCCGCCTGCTCGCACTTGACATATATGCCCAAACCTGGATGCAAGAATAGGTGCAGATACATAATACAAGCAATATGCGGATCTTCCTTTTTCGGCCGGTGTATGCGTATGTTCGAATTACAAGTACAGCTGAAAGAACAGAAATGTTAGCTCCCCCAACTTAGCGAACGAAGGCCTACAATGAGGAAGAAATTGCTTGAAATATAAACACTGTTGGACACTAGGGACAAAAGCAATGGACGTTAAAGCCTCACCAAAACCATGAAAACCGCGTTCTGCCAAGTCGTAATCATCCCAGCGATGCATTCTTCCAGGGTATGGTCTACCACCACAGTCCAGATATAAAAGGGCCACGATACAATGGGCAGGTACCGGCATAGGATATAGAGGCACTTGAGGGTTGTCCATGGTTCGTGTGATGAGTAGATCTAGTGGCAGATATTATAGCCGAGCTCGGCATCTGAAACAATCGAACGACTTACGAATTGGATTTCCCGAGGCAGTCTACTATACGGATGAGCACCAAGAAAAGATGAGGAGGGGAACCATACACGGCTAAGAAGTCCCAGATCAAAATCGTGTCTATGACAGTGTTAAGTGATTATCTTGTGCCGTTCAGAGGGTATGTCCTACAGGGTGCTGAGAAGCACATTTAATTATAGCCCATCCAAGCCAACATACTCTTAACTCACCGACAATAATATATCTCATTCTACCCATAGCACATTTGGGTCACATTCTCAGCGCAAGTTACTCTCTGGGGTGGTGGAAGACGTACAGCTGGATTCGGCCTAACATGTAAGCTAGAACATTCGGAGGTGGATGCGACATTTCGGAGCCTTGGATTCCAGTGATCTTCTCGTAGGGAAAAGTGGGTGGTTGGAAACGAAACGCCTTACAATCGTGAAAGTCCAGCGGTCACTATATCGTCAACGAGCACGCATACCACTGGCAACCAATTGAAGCGGCCGATTCAAGATGATAAAAGAGGGACCGGTATGCTTGATAAGCAACAGGACTTACTATGCCTTTCAACTAAACAGAATGACTTTAGCTCCCAACCTTAATATCGAATAGATCCAAGCTACTAGCCAGGGTCCTGGCAATATTGTCACAGGTGGCTTCAGTTGCCCTGGTGTCTGACACTTGTGCAGCGCAGGCTCCCGCATTATTGTTGAAGGCGAATTATCGTAAAGGCCGCTTCATACCCAGGCGACAAAGTCTTGCATTGCCAGGAGCTGGTGGAACGCGAACTTTTGCCGATAAGTCCAGAACTGACAACAACCAGTAACGGGTACGCTTACGTGGACGGCGGTCCTCGCTTGTTCTAACCACTTACTGAATAGTACAGCCGCCCGTCTAAAGTGGGCCAACTTGAGCCATCCGATCTTGAGGTCGCTGTCGAGCGTCCCGACGGTTTTAGAATTCGGCGTCAACTTGCATAACAGAACGTAGACTGCCTCGGGAGCGATGTCCCTTTACGAAGCGAATAGGGCCAGCCCACGCCACTCCTTGCCGCCTAGTAGCAATAATACCAGGTCTACCAAGAACCAAACTCGAGTTGCAAGCTTCAAGTAGTCTTTTTCAGTTATAACTTTTCCACACATATCTACAGAAACTTGATTCTTCGGCAATGCAATGGTTCAGGGCCCATAACTTGAAAGAAACAGAGATATACTAATTCAGGCACTCGGAATACGCACGAGCACTAATATATTCAGTACCTGAAAGAAACAGAGATATACTAACTACCAGCGTCATTAATGAGTCTGGATCGAGTAATAGACGAAATACTCACTTCAGCCACCCGGAATACGCACGAGCACTGAAGCAAGAACATACACGGTATAAGGCTTTATACTAAAGGTCATTGTTAAGGAAATAACACTGATAATCAACGGAACAAGATACGAAACGTGCGGAAAATGGAAATAGTGGAGTCTATGTTTCAGCCTACTCCCTGACCGTGTCAGGCACATTCTTCGGCGCCGTTCGGGACGCTCGGCACCGCTTTGCTTACTCCAACACTACAGCACTCTCTCCTCTTGCCTTACACTCGTTCGTGCAAGGTAGTTGTCGACCGCTCGCCCGAACTCATCTACAACGGCGGACACCTCGGATTTGCGTGTCGCGATTTCACGCAGCTCCAAAATGCTAGGGACAGTTTCAATGTCATCGCAAACAAAGCATGGAGTTCACTCACAACCTACAAGCCTGGAGAATTCGATGTGAGAACGGAATTGTCGAGACAATGAGTGAGTTGAATCACGTACCATGGTGTTTGGAAGGAGCACTGTTACGGTGAGGGCTATAGTTGCCCAAGGTCTTGCCCCGCTGGAAGCGATGGGGAGTGAAGACAGAAGACATGATCATTCAAAGCATTCTTACCCTAGGAACGAGATCGTAGCTACGATGTCGACGAAAAACATGACGATGAATAGCGACAGACCTGAGGAATATGACGAATATTACGATATAAAGGGTGCCAGATGAACTGACCTTGGCGAATAAATGCCCTCCGAAGGTTGCCATCCATTCCCATCATTCTCGCATGCTAGCCAAGGTTTATATCATCCACTTTCATACAATAAGGCGTCTGCGACTTACGATAATCGTCAGCATGGTTGAGATAGAATCCACAATAACGCCCGCGATCTGCACAGCTGGGTTAGTCGTATTATCGCGATAGTCGAAGTCCGAAAACTAACGACTGCATACTAAAGGGAAAATGATGAGTTTCGCGTAGCACACATTGCTAGGAGACACACCTACCACAATTCGACGTTTGCCTGTCTCATATTCCCGATAGCAACCTGTCCGTCCAAGTTGTTCGAAAATTCCTTTATTCAGCCGCCTGCTGTCGTTCGACATATATGCCCAAACCTGGATACAAGAATAGGTGCAGATACATAATATAAGCAATATGCGGATCTTCCTTTTTCGGCCTGTGTATGCATATGTCCGAATTACAAGTACGCCTGAGAGAACAGAAATGTTAGCTCTTCCAAATTAGGGAATGAAGGCTTACAATGAGGAAGAAATTGCTTGAAATATAAACGCCGTTAGACACTAGGGCTAAAAGCAATGAACGTTAAAGCCTCACCAAGATCATGTAAATCATATTCTGCCAAGTCGCAGTCATCCCAGCAACGCATTCTTCCAGGGTATGGTCAACCACCGTAGTCCAGAGATAAAACGGCCACAACACGATGGGCAGGTACCGGCATAGGATATAGAGGCACTTGAGGCTTGTCCATGGTTCGTGTGGTAAGTAGATCTAGTAGCAGATATTATAGCCGAGCTCGGCGTCTGAAGCAATCGAATGACTTGCCAATTCGATTTCCCGAGGCAGCCTACCATAGGGATGAGTACCAAGAAAAGATGGGAAAGGGAGTCTCACAAAGCTAAAAAATCCCAGATCAGAATCGCGTCTATGATAGTGTTGAGCGATTATTTTCTGTCGTTCAGAGAGTATGTCCTACAGGGTGCTGAGAGACATACTTAATCATAGCCGGTCCAAGCTAACATACTCCTAACTCACCGACGACAACATATCTCATTCTACCCATGGCACCATTGGTCACATTTTCAGCACGAGCTACTCTTTGGAGTGGCGGAGGACGCACAGCTGAGCTCTGCCTAACCCGTAAACTAGAACGCTCGGAGGTGGATGCGACATTCCGAAGCCTTGGATTTCAGCGATCTTCTCGTAGGGGGAAGTGGGTGGCTGTAAATGAAACACTTCACAACCGTAAAGAAGCAAGGAGGTTTGAAAAGAAACCGGCAGTCAATATATGGTCCACGGGCGTGTATATCACTGGCAACAGACCAAAGAGGCAGGGTTCAAGATGAAACAGAGCGACTGGCATGTTGGGTAAGCAGCGGGACTTAGTATGCCTCTCAATTGGACAGAATGACTTTAATTGCCATCCTTAAGACTGAATAGATCGCTGCTAACCAGAGTCTCAATGTTGTCACAGGTGGTTTCAGTTGTCCCTGTGTCTGACACTTGTGCAACGCAGGTTCTTGCACTATTGTTAAAGGCGAGTTATTGTGAAGGCTGCTTTACACCCATGCGACGAAGCCTTGCACTGCTATGAGCTGTTGGAACGCGAACTTTTGTCGATAAGCCCAGAACTAACAACAACCGGTAACAGGCAAGCTCACGTTTTCGGCGGTCCTCGCTCGTTCTAACCACTTACTGAGTACTGAATGGGTACTGAATGTTGGTCCAGTGAAATGCAGATCGCCTTAATTTGAGGGAGTACCAGCCGCCCGTCCAAAGTAGGCCAACTTGAGCCGCCTGATCGTGTGGTGCTTATGTGTCGAGCGTCACAATGGTTTTAAGGTTCGGCATCAACGTAACAGAACAGTAGATTGACGGGTATGGTCGATTTTCGAGACAATGGCTTCGGAAGCGAATAAGAAACGGGGGTTAACGTTACTGATAACACGGTCCAAGGCAGAGAGTCCCTAGGTCAGGGCCCGACGCATCAAGGGTCTTCCGGCAGATGACGGGGCATAAAGCGTTAACAAATATTATATTCTAGTGGGACTGAACTAAGGATATCGTAGTATAGCAATTGGTTTCTAGTGTAGTCGACAATAAAGTTGCTCAATTCCAGGCAAGTACGAATACGCCATGCAGTACTCGTTAGTGTAAGACATGCCTGTGTCACTGTGAGGGATGTTCGCACTCGCAGAAACACCATCCATCGTGACTGTGGGGTTTCTTCAGGGGCTGGCATCTCGTCCACTGGATAGCCAGTATATAATGGGATGGACGGAGTGGGAGTGGGGTTGGCTTTTCTCAAGCAATGAGACTCTTCAATTGGTATACTAGTTGCATACTCACCGCAGGTTGGGCTCAGTGTGCAGTATTCACTCCAGTGTGTTGGTAATGATCCAATCGAGGGCATGGGTTGGGCTTGCTGGCACGGTCAAATGTAATTCTACCCTATATCCTTTACTTATGAACATTCCGGCAGTGAGTGTATCAAATACTACTGATACCGGGATGCACTATAGGCATGCCTGGTGTCTCAGATATGACGCGGCATCACATATTGCGCCGTGCTGAGCCATTTCCACTTTTAGATTATTAGATTATTATGTCTGGGACTCTGGGTCTTATACCTATAATATACCCACACATATCAGGATGGCCGCAGCTAACGGCGACTGATGGTCCAGCGCTCGGGGTGAAGTAACAGATAACGGTCGAACGCGCCGTTATCTGGTCGGTTCCTATTCGGTTCCGATGCCATTGTCTCGAAAATTGTCACTACCAGTAGATTGACTCAGGAGCGATGTCCATTTGCGAAGCGAGTAGGGCCAGCCCACACCATTCCTTGCTGCATAGTAGCAATAATACCGGGTCTGTCAGGAACCAAAGCTGAGTTGCAAGCTTCGAACAGTCTTCTTCAGGGACAACTTTTCCATATTCAACCTGGCTATAGATGTCAAAATATGAAAACGTATCTACTGCAAAAGGTTTGGCAGGTCGGCATGCGGAGCTTGGAGAAATCCCTCAATTCCCGTGTGACCAGCGATTTCCACAGAGTTTATAGTTCAAAAATCGGCTCCGTTGAAAATAGGGTCGGGGTAGGTAATTAAAGTCGGAATGAAAGAATCAAATTTCAAGGCTCAACACGAGGAGGCTGGGAGAGGGACTGAGAAGGAAAAGGAGAGGGCGAGACGTTGGAATAGTAGCCGCATATAAGGTCAGGAAAGTCGTGGATATAGATTCGTATTCCATGACTAAAATCACACACGTCGCAGAAGGGTCTGTTGTATCTCTCAAGCTACATAAGTATTCCCCTTGTAAAATTCCAACACATCCTGGGCTGGACTGTGGAAGGATTGTAACGTGTATCATTCGTTATGTGAGTATGTGTATGAATGCGATGACCAATACTAAAATTCTGGCGGAATGCCGAAACAAAAGGTAAAGATATGTAATTGACTCCTCTTGGTGCGCTGGACGTGAGGACTGTTCTATCTTGAAACGCCGTCAACGTCAAGTCTGTTTGTGAGTTTTGACAGGGTCTTGCACGATGTCATAGTGATAAGGCGAGTACTAAAATGACGCAGCGGATGTTGCAAACAGTGATGTTCAAGTCGTCTAACAATAAGCATGTCTAACTTCAGTCTTCGCCTATCTCTGAGCCATGTTTGCCAGACACCGCAAATTATGCGATTGTACTGGGCCTGGTCTATCAAAATAGCTGACAGGCTAACACAAGTGTGACCTAACTCCCGAGATATCCTCCTGGATCAGGTCACATCCCTCCACCAGGACCCGCCAAAGCTCATTCTCCTGTGGGGCAGTCAGTACAGCCCACAAAAATGTCCTCACAACGGAAACACTGGACGAAGTCTTGCGAGATCTTGCGTTCCTCAGTATCATTTCCACCCGTATTTGTACGTCTTGAAGTTTCTCTTTGTTGGGACTGCAGAACCTCAGTATCGCAGTATGTCATGTTATGAGAAACCGAGATTCAGAACAGATTCAGAACGACGACTCAGGGTGCGGGGGGGAAGTTGGGATTGGCCAGCCGCCGATACTATCTATGTAATCAATAATTAACGACTTCCAAACGATGTGGTCCAAAATAGAAGACCGCAGACTCTTCCTGAAGGCCTGATGACTCACCTACTGGTCATTTAGAGCAGAGACAACACTATATCACATATTTAGAGTTCTGAAACACAAGACTACAGCACTCTCTCCTCTTGCCTTACACTCGTTCGTGCAAGGTAGTTGTCGACCGCTCGCCCGAACTCATCTACAACGGCGGACACCTCGGATTTGCGTGTCGCGATTTCACGCAGCTCCAAAATGCTGGGGACAGTTTCAGTGTCACCACAAACAAAGCATGGAGTTCACTCACAACCTACAAGCCTGGAGAACTCAATGTGAGAAGTGAGTTGTCGAGACAATAAGTGAGTTGAATCACGTACCATGATATTTGGAAGGAGTGCTATTATGATGAAGCCTATAACTACCCCAAGTTTTACCCCACTGAAAGCGATGCAAAGTGAAGACAGAAGACATAATCATTCAAAGCATTCTTACCCTAGGAATGAGATCGTAGCCACGATGTCGACGAAAAACATGACAATGAACAGCGACAGACCTGAGAAATATGACGAATATTACGGTATAAAGGGTGCCAGATGAACTGACCTTGGCGAATAAATGCCCTCCGAAGGTTGCCATCCATTCCCATCATTCTCGCATGCTAGCCAAGGTTTATATCATCCACTTTCATACAGTATGGCGTCTGCGACTTACGATAATCGTCAGCACGGTTGAGATAGAATCCATAATAACGCCCGCGATCTGCACGGCTAGGTTAGTCATATTGTTGCAATAGTTGAAGTCGGAAAACTAACGATTGCGTACTAAAGTCAAAATGATGAGTTTCGTGTAGCGCACATTGCTAGGAGACACACCTACCACAAATCGACGTTTGCCTGCCTCATACAGATAGCAACTTGTCCGTCCAAGTTGTTCGAAAATTCCTTTGTTCAGCCGCCTGCTCGCGCCTGACATATATGCCCAAGCCAGGATACAAGAATAGGTGCAGATACATAATATAAGCAATATGCGGATCTTTCTTTTTCGGCCGGTGTACGCGTATGTCCGAATTACAAGTACGCCTGAGAGAACAGAAATGTTAGCTCTTCCAGATTAGCGAGTGAGGGCTTACAATGAGGAAGAAATTGCTTGAAACATAAACGCTGTTAGACATTAGGCCTAAAAACAATGGACGTTAAAGCCTCACCAAGGTCATGAAAATCATATTCAGCCAAGTTTCAGTCATCATAGCAACGCATTCTTCCAGGGTATGGTCTACCACTGTAATCCAGAGATAAAACGGCCACAACACGACGGGCAGGTACCGGCATAGGATGTAGAGGCACTTGAGGCTTGTCCATGGCTCGCGTGATAAGTAGATCTAGTAGCAGATATTATAACCGAGCTCGGCGTCTGAAACGACCGAATGACTTGCCAATTCGATTTCCCGAGGCAGCCTACCATAGGGATGAGTACCAAGAAAAGATGGGAAAGGGAACCTCACAAAGCTAAAAATTCGCAGATCAAAACCGCGTCTATGATAGTGTTGAGCGATTATTTTGTGTCGTTCAAACTCTGGGTATGTCCTACAGGGTGCTGAGAAATATACTTAATTATAGCCGGTCCAAGCTAACATACTCCTAACTCACCGACGACAATATATCTCGTTCTACCCGTGGCACCATTGGGTCACACTTTCAGCACGAGCTACTCGTTGGGGTGGTAGAGGACGCACAGCTGGATTTGGCGGAACGCCGTGTAAGCTAGAACATCCAGAGGTGGATGCGACATTCCGAAGCTTTGGATTTCAGCGATCTTCTTGTAGGGGAAAGTGGGTGGTTGTAAGCGAAACACTTCACAATCGTGAAAGAAGCAAGGAGGTTTGAAAAAACTGGCAGCCAATATGCGATCAACGGGCGTGTATGTCATTGTCACTGGCAACAGACTGAAGAGGTACGTTTCAAGAGGATTAGAAGAGTGACCGGCATGCTGGCTAAGCAGCGAGACTTAGTATTATGCCTTTCAATTGAACAGAATGATTTTAGTTACCATCCTTAACGTTGAATAGATCGCTGCTAACCAGAGTCTCAATGTTGTCACAGGTGGTTTCGGTTGCTTCTGTGTCTCACGCTCGTGTAGTGCAGGTTCTCGCATTATTGTTGAAGAAGAATCATTATGAAGGCTGATTTACACTCATGCGACAAAGCCTTGCATTGCCATGAGCTGGTGGAGCGCGGACTGTTGCCGATAAGTCCAGAACTGACAATAACCGGTAACGGGTACGCTTACGTGGGGTGGCGCTCCTCGCTTGTTCTAGCCACTTAGGGCTTGTTCGCTTCGGGATCTCTGTGACCTGGCAGAAACAAATCTTCGGCGAGATATTAAGTCCGGTTGTGCGACCATCGCTGTTGTTTCACACATATACTTTTGCTTCCCCCTGTTATGCTGACATGGGTAATGGTCTCAACGAGACCAACAGATCGCGTGGAGGAATAAGTATACATTGGTACTGTCACAATTCAACTTCATGATCTTGACACGTTCTGGTAGGGTAGGCTTGCTGATGGATATTCCGCAAGGAACAGTCGTTCGCGTTCGTGAGACATCCACCTATGGTTGATCATAAATTCTGAGTTGTATAGAATGCAGAGAAACCGACTCACACTAGTAATTCATTTACATAGTCCCGAATGAGATGCACGCTCTCCGTGTCAAGTGTTGAGCAGGCAATCATCTGCGGAAGTGAGACTGACGGCCAGTCAGTAACTGAAAGCCTAAGATCGAGGTGCGAGACTAACCAAGCATTCGTAAGAAGTGTTCTGCTCCATATATCTGACTCATTTCCTTCTCCTGTCCGACGATGACATGAGATCCTGTGATGTATTGCTTTCGGACGCTTGCGTATTGAGGTCGTTCGAAGCGATACAAGAGGTTTGCGCCGAGGGAGCGGTCGAAATAGCATGTGAGCCCCGAGACGATTGTGGGTAGGACCAGTTTGGGTTCGCGTAGACTGAGCGTGGGTGAGTTACTGAGGCTGGTTGAGAATTTTGAGAGGGAGACTTACTGGGGCGGTTTCGGGTCGAGTTTGAGCATATATTCTTGCCATTGTTCTAGCAGCTCTTGTACTGTCGGAGAACGTGGCAGGGAGACGAGCTATGTGTGGGCTCAAGTCAAGACTGCTGCAAGAAGAGGAAAAAATGCGACCTGACCTGGTTATTCTTCGTAATGGCCTCCCAATCATCCACGAGCACAACTTTCAGGATATCCGGAATGTTCAGTTTCATCTCTGGTTTCTTGCTTGCGTCGTCCTGACACCTTTAAGTATCCTACAATTCATAATGGAGAGAAGTATGCGCACCTCCTCCCGGGCCCGCTTCGTCCCTCGCCCACCGTCCTTCCTGGCGCCAGCCCTGGTCCCACCGCCTTTAGTAGCACCACCATGATGCGCCTTTGCGGAGGCCGATACGGAGCCCGAATGCCCCGCGTGCGGGTTCGCGGACTGTTGAAGAGACTTTTGGAGTGCGAGGTTTTGTTCGTTTAGTTTGAGGAGGCGTGTCACCGGCACCCATTCGTCCCATCTACAAGCGAGGGCGTCGCACCACCGTCCAAAGCGACGCCGCGACCACAAGTAAAGTTACAAAAAGCGAGTAATGAAAGTTGGGTGTGAGTGGCAGGGGTGGACGGCATAAGAGTTGACTGGACGTACGTCTGTTTCCACCCTTTATAGTGCACAAAATAATGTGGACCAGGGGTACCCGATGGCGCCGTTGCATCGTCATACTGGATGGGGGGCTTCAGAACCTTTGCTTCGTAGATGAGGGGGCCATGGTAGCATAGAACGCGTTCGTTCACGTCGTAGGTAACTTCCGTCGTGGATGCGGACGTCATGGTGCAATGTCCAAGTCAGGTTGTGGTGGTTTCTAATATCAGAGAGGGTTCTGCCTTTGGAAAGTTTTTCCTGTGGGTAGGAAACAACAGAATTGGCGGTCCTGAAGGCGTCCGTGGGTCAAGAGGGTGGAAGGTCAAAGGAGTCCAAGGTGGAGGCGATGGAGAGAGGAAGAGTTGGAGTATGGTCGGTGCCTTGCTCACACAATCACCGGCACTTACAAAAATCAGATGTCCATTGACCACAAACCATGATTTCATTAGAGAAAGCAATACGACATGTATTACAAAGCATAGAAAACACATTAACATTATTGACTTGTACAAACGACGCAGGTGGAGAAAAAACAGCCCAGATTGAAAAGTAGCAGAACATGCGGCGATATGTAAAATGTGCAGGATATACCGAGGTTATCATGCGAGATGAAACATGGGGTGAACAAGTGGGTGGGTAACGTGAATACATGAGCATGCAAATCTGAAAACATTGGGACCATGAATGAGAGAAGAAAGGCGCTGTACAGTAGTTCAATAAGCTACGGGTTCACACAACAATAAAACCAAAACAACAACTCACGAAATGAGCAACAAATGAGATTGGTGAAGGGAAACCGAAGGACAACGTGGAAGTTGACGACTTCCACCCCGTTGTAGGAAGGAACCAAAAGCACGGAAATAACAATCCAGAACCAGCAAACAACTGCGATCTACGGACGAGAGAAGCCACATCACGCGCATGCCGAACAGCAACGTGAAGTACTCCAAGAAAGGTGATAGGGAGAGGGGGGAGCGTAAAATGGTGCTGAGCCAAAGACCCATAGCTGGCCAATCTCCCAACAGGATAGGTGAAATGTCGGTGAACGGAAGGTTCACCGGGGCGCCAAGGGCCGGACAATGTCCGGGAGAAGAGAGACCCAAGTGGTCGTGCCAGGTGAGGGGGTGGGAGTGAAAATAGCGTTTGATCCGACCCCAAGCATGCGATCCACGAGTCATGCGCCTGCAAGGGCGAACCACCCTATCGTCCTTTGGCGTTACATGCTTCACAATAACGACTCCTGCCACTGCCTTCGCTAACGGTCCTCATGGGATGTCTCCGTGCGTGCGAGTCTTTTGTCGATGACTCGGAAGTGACCGTCCAGTCATACACACCATCATACTCAATCCCAAAGCGCTCTGCCAACCCTCTGAAAAGACGGCGGAGACCCTCGTAATCAGGTAGGTCATCGAACTCGAGGCCACGGGCGTATTTGTACAACACGTCAAACTCAGGGGGAAGGCCAACGGTTAGGATGGCCTCGTTGGCAATCTTGGCGTCTCGAATAAGATCCCAGGTTGCAGAGATTGGATTATAATTAGGGTTGGGCTGGGTCGCGTCGGAGACCTCAGGTGGGGTGGCCGGGGCCCGGAGTTTCCGCCACGGGAGAGTACCTCGCAGGAAGTAGATGAGCATATATGCAAGAGACTCGAGGTCATCTCTTCGGGAAGATTCGATACCAAGATGGGTGTTGATGGCAGCAAACAGGCTCGTGCCAACACCGTGCACGTCGTCTTGTTTGAAGGGGATGTGGTTAGAAGTGCGGGAATCTCGGAACTTTTTGGCAAGACCAAAGTCGATAACGTTGACGAGGTGGGCGGATTTTCCGGTGCCCATGACGAAATTTGCGGGTTTGATGTCGCGATGGACAAAGTTTTTAGAGTGAATAAATTCGATGCGAGAAATCTGAACAGCAATTAAATAGACGCGCAAGGGAGCGCAAGAATAGAGCGCACCAGCTGATCTGCGAGTAAAAGGACCGTTTTGAGGGAGAAATGTCGATTGCACATTTTAAAGAGGTCTTCGAGCGACGGACCCATAAGGTCGATAATCATGACATTGTAGTCGCCCTGTTTGCCTGACCACATAATCCACGGCACGCCCGTTCCTCCCATGAGGGACTTGTAGATTCTAGACTCTTGTTTGAGGGGACTATTCCTTGCAACGGCCGGTTCGATTTTGATGGCGACCTCCTTGCCCGCCACAGTGTGGACGCCGAGGAAGACGGTACCTGCAGCGGTGGAGTACGCGACGATGAGCGACATCCCAGGCGGGGAGGGCGAGAAAGGAACTCACCGCAGCCACCATTTGCAATCTCTTCCTCTAGCCTGTATTTTCCAGCAAAGGTGGTGTAGTCTTGTGTGGCCATGGGGGGTAGAGAAGAGAAGGACAAGTTGGATAAATCCAATTATCCTCCCCACACACTTCCAAATTAGGGTCTCCCAACTTCAACCGCGTTCATTAGTCAGCTCGGCTTCTCGGCGCGATACGCCATCCGTCACGCCAGTCACTCTTTTCTTGGTTGTCCGGCTTCCTCAGCCCTCCGCCTCGTGGATCGATTGTGCTGCATCTATCCTGCGTCTTGCTATTTCAGCATTGCCGACGGAACAAATGTATAATACACTTCAGTCAGTTGAAATCCCACGCCCCGTTCAGCTCCCTTTCTCAAGCTGCCTTTGTAGGCTAGCACTAGCCCTGACCTCCATTTGACGCCCGAGGCCAAATATGAAGGAAAATTTCGCCCCATACTTCCTAATGTACTTAATGTACTTTTCCATATCCTGGTTCCGGGAAGATCCACTACTCCTCACCAGAACCCCTCTAGTATGAAAATAGCGCCTTCCAGCAGAAGCGGCCGTGTCGAGGCCGACTCGGCCGCTTATGTTTCTCCGGACACCTGCCAAGAATGTCTGGATACCACCGCCAAAGTGTCAAAATCATGACTTGTCGGTGGGCGCGCGCATACTCTAAAGATCTAAACGGGTCCTACAGATTCGTCCGCAGAGGCTTGGAAAGAGTCAATAATCACCGCGTCGGGGAGAACTAACTTAGGAGACATTCTGTGGCAATGTGCTATCACGCTTGGCATGCACGAATCAGAATTACGATAGTTATCGGCAACACAATGACGGCGATACAGGAGCAAGATTTTCAACATGTGGGATGGATCTAGAAGGTTTGTTGTTAGACGCAAGAGATGACGGAAGGTATGACATACCTAACAAAGAACTTGCAGGCTTTCTTGACGGGAATCGCGGTTTTGGACCGGTATATGTTCTATAGAGAAAGGTTAGGAGGCGACTAGTGAAATTATTGGATAACAACGAACCAGACAGCGGCGCAACTGATCCGGAGGCAATCACTCACCTCCACGGTCAAGAAACCCTTGATAAACGGATCGCAGTTATATAGGCTTGATCTTGAAATGAAGAGAGATGAGAGAAAAGATCAAGCACTGGGAGGAGAGCCATCAACAGATATAAGAATGAAGTCATCGACGAGGGAAAATGCAAACCTTGAGGTCCTGGACAAGGTAGTAGAAGACGCGAAGACCCTCGGGATCCTCACTATCCTGAATGTCAACCAAAGAACCGATCTTGGCGGTCTGAAGAGGGGTAAAAAGATTGATGGGTGAGCACTCTAGGTAAAGAAGGCTCTAGAATTTGAATACGTACTTCAAAGCAAATATGATCGTTCCCAATACGGATTTCGAGCTCCTGTTTACCAACGATGTTCTTCTTTGGCCAGTTGGTGTCGTCTTCCCTGCAAAGTGATGGATGTGTCAATCATCGCGTTTGCGCGCATGTTAGGGATGTGGCACGGACTTGGTAATTTCGCTAGCTTCGATGATACGCTTCAGCTCCTTCACCACAAGAGGACCAATCCACACTAGAAGTCGAGTTGGTTAGGTATGATCTCAACAGAGTCATGGGTGGCGCCTACTTTCTTTGCGGATTAGACTGTCATTGCGGTAGTTAGAGTTGTTGGCATACCGAAGACGCCCATGAGAGTACTCGAACTCGAGGAATTCGTGACCGTGCTTTCCTGAGTGGCCAGTGCTGCAGCAAGTTTGTTTAGTGTCAAAATGCCGAGAAAGTAGAACTGAGGGGCGCACTAGTATCTACAGCCAAAAGGTTAGGGCATGGATATGCAGGAAATGCATCGATACGCACCTGAGGTAAAAAGGATCGTTGTCGCTCGAAGACATAGTTTGCGGCGGTGGTTGTTGAGTGAAGAGAATGTAGCCAGTACTAGCCGCTGGTTTTTCGATGATGAGCAAACACGTGACGCAATGTGTTAAGCACGGGCCATGGGACTGCGAACCTCATCCGCTGTCGTCTCTTAGACTGGCCAGGGAGAGCGGCAATGCCAGTAGCAGAGACAGAGGTATCGCTGTACGCTCAGTTACGGCGGTCTCTGATTGAGAGCGGCGAATGGGACCAGTAAGGCACAAGTCATTGTATTCCTCGCGACATTCCTGATCTTGGTGGCTTACAGGATTCTGGCTGTGATGTATGCACGGCTGAACGAAGTAGGATGGGCGGATGAGGTCAAGAGTGAAAGCAGAGGTAAAGAGATATGCCGGACTTTGGATGCTGGTACTCATTCAGAGTAACACAGAGTGTTCCAGGCGCATGGATTTTCAGGCCGTACTGGCGCAGGTCACTCCCCATGGTCAAGGCAGGTCTTTCTGGTGCCTTGGACAGTCGTCCACTAACGGTATCTCTGAAGCGTCTCTTCCTGTTGCAATCAAGAAGGAGATTCTTGGATTAATCAAACGGCATATAGAAAAGAAATTCGAGTAGATAAATATTTATTTACGAGTGTGTGATGTCACAGACGCGGACACGTGTGAAGACAGACCCGTTTGCGTTTTTCAGCCAACAATTTCTATTTCATCCTCCGTCGATCCGATGCTCAGGCTTCCCTTTGCCTCGAGGACGCTCACAGTTACCCGAAGATGGGCAAGGTACAATAGCACGACACCCCAGTATGTGTCCGACAGGTTTCAAAGTGACCCAAACCTTAGCCGGTCCAACAGAACCCAAGGTGCGGCTGCCCCAGAAACGAAAGCAGTCTCGGAAGAGGTTCTCGCAGCCCAAGTCATTCCCGGCAGAGGGGCTCAGCTACCATACTTTCATCCACGCACCCACGACATTCCGGTTGCTAATATCCACTTCCGGTCGCACCACATCCGCCTCCTCGACCTCTTTACCCACTTTGCGACACACGCCGCATCCGCCCTCGGCATTCCCACTTCAAAAGTTGTCTACCTTCCAACACAACGCTCACTGTGGACAGTCATTCGCAGTCCGTTTGCTCACAAAAAGTCGCAGGAGAACTTTGAGAGGAGGGTGCATAAGCGCGCTATCAAGGCATGGGACGCGGATCCGGAGGTGGTGGAGAGGTGGATCAAGTATTTGAGGTTGCACGCGCTCGGAGGTGTGGGTATGAAAGTGACGCGGTGGGAGCATTTACCAATTAGTGTTGGGCAGACGAGGTATAAGGATGTTGTGCTTGAACTGGAGTCTTCCTCTGCGGACCAGATTAAGGCACTGGGAGAGAAGATTCTGGCGGAGGAGCTTGGCTCTGAGGCAAAGCAGGGAGATGCACCAGCGGTCAAGGCATAGATATTTTGTATAGAATATTATTTCCGAATTCGAGTACTTAATATGTGGTATTTCCTTGCGGTGATAAGATAAGATTATTTTTTGGGTCGAGTCAAGTGAGGTCAAGTTATATTTTTGATAAATACTTTTTTGGGTGTACAGATGCTACCGCATCGATTGCGCTTCATTTCTTCTATCTACAAACCTCCCCCCTGGTCGCTTTTCATCCGACACTGCCCTCGTAGATCCATGGCCACAGAACAACCACCACAGGAACAAATCCCTCCTCAGTCTGCTCAGCACCCAGATGGTCCCAACCCAAACTCGAAAAGTGCAGGTACTTGGCGCCTGTCGCTTCTTATTCCAATCTGACTCTGATGCTCTTGATCGTACAGCCAAGAAGGAAGCAAAGAGACTAGAGAAGGAGGCAAAGCTCGCTGCCAAGGCTGCTAAGAAAGTTGCCACCACCCCAAAGGCCAAGGACGGTGCTGCCGCCGGGAAGAAGGACAAGGCAAAGGACGAGGAAGGAGAATTCGTGAATACCACTCCCAAGGGCCAGAAGAAAGGTATGTGGCATATCGTGTTGGCTATGTGAACGCGTGCTCAACTTGTCTGGGTAGATGTGTCTGGTCCTATGCCGGCTGGGTACAACCCTCTTGCTGTCGAGGCAGCTTGGTACGACTGGTGGCTCGAGTCTGGGTTCTTCAAGCCTCAGTTTGACAAGGATGAAAACGGAAATCCTATCGTTAAGCCTGCGGGCTTGTTCGTCATCCCGGCACCTCCCCCAAACGTCACTGGCAGCTTGCATATCGGTCACGCGTTGACGACCGCCATTCAAGATGCACTTATCCGGTGGTGCGTACTGGTTTTCTTCGGAGGGTTGAAATGACTCAGATAGTGTAGGAACCGTATGTTAGGCAAGACCACGTTGTTCGCTCCTGGCTTCGACCATGCTGGAATTTCAACACAGAGCGTTGTAGAAAAGAGGCTGTACAAGACTGAGGGGAAAACGCGACATGACCTTGGTCGTGAAAAGTTTTTGGAGCAAGTTATGATTTGGAAGAACGAGTGCGTAGATCCGTTGTTCGCCTTCTCTCCGTTCTAACACGTCTATAGTTACCAAGATCGCATCACCAAGCAGTTGTATCGACTCGGCGGTTCGTACGACTGGGACCGCGCTTCATTCACCATGGATCCCGTATGTTGCGTCACTTTGCACGTAAACATCCACTCAATCTTCTACCAGAAACTCTCTAAAGCCGTCATCGAAACTTTCTGCCGTCTCCATGAAGATGGCATCCTCTATCGTGCAAATCGTCTTGTGAACTGGTGTGTCAAGCTCAATACTACGCTCTCCAACCTCGAGGTCGAGCAGAAGCAACTCAACGGTCGTACACTCCTCAACGTTCCGGGCTATGACCCCAAAGAAAAATTCGAGTTCGGCGTAATCACTTCTTTCGCTTACCCTATTGAAGGCTCCGACGAGAAAATCATCATCGCTACAACGCGTCCGGAAACCATGCTCGGAGATACCGCTATCGCTGTGCACCCTGACGATCCGAGATATAAACACCTTCATGGCAAGTTTGCGGTACATCCCTTCATTCCTGAGAGAAAGTTGCCTATTGTCACGGATTCAATCATTGTGGATATGGAATTTGGAACCGGTGCGGTGAAGATTACACCTGCGCACGATCCGAACGATTATGAAGTTGGTGTAAGGCATAATTTGGAGTTTATCAACATCCTGAACGATGATGGGACGTTGAATGCAAATGCGGGAGAGAAGTTCAAGGTAAGTAGCGTATTCTACTAAAATACTGGCAGATGTTGAGATTTGGTTTCCTAGGGCATGAAACGCTTCCACGCGCGCGTAGCTGTTGTCAAGGCTTTGAAAGAACTCGGATTATACGTCGATACCAAAGATAACCCAATGCAGATTCCCTTGTGCAGCAAGTCGGGAGATGTCATTGAACCCGTGCTCAAGCCGCAATGGTGGGTCAACTGCAAGCCTTTGGCCGAAGAGGCTATTCGCGTGAGTTTCCTCTTGAGTGTGTTGATGATCTATCACTGATGGAGTGGCCTTGAAGCGTACAAAAGCGGGCGAGTTAGTGATTACGCCCAAGCAGTCGGAGAATGAGTGGTACCGCTGGTTGGAGGGTATTCAGGATTGGTGTATCTCGCGCCAGTTATGGTGGGGTCACCGATGCCCTGCATACTTCGTTCGCATTGAAGGAAAGGAACAGGATGTGCGTGTTAACTTCGATATCTGGCTGGATCAATTCTCAACGGTCTCTAGATCAATGACGGCAAGAACTGGGTTGTGGGAAGGACTCTTGAACAGGCAACTGAGCGTGCCAAGGTTCTTGCCAATGGCGCTCCTTTTACCCTTGAGCAGGACGAGGACGTCTTGGATACCTGGTTCTCTTCCGGTCTTTGGCCATTCTCCATCATGGGCTGGCCCGACCAGGTACGATGCTCCAAACCCAAACTCAAGAACTCCTACTCACACCTCGTTCAGACAGAGGATCTGAAGACATTCTACCCTTCGTCGATTCTCGAGACCGGATGGGATATCTTGTTCTTCTGGGTGGCTCGTATGGTCATGCTAGGCACCCACCTCACTGGACAAATGCCCTTCAAGGAAGTCCTTTGCCACGCCATGATCCGCGACGCGCATGGTCGCAAGATGTCCAAGTCCCTCGGAAACGTCATCGACCCAACGGACGTCATCCAAGGGCTCCCGCTTGAAGCCCTTCATCAGAAACTCTACGAGGGCAACTTGGATGAAAAAGAAATTGCAAAAGCGAAAGAGGGACAGAAGAAAGATTTCCCAAAGGGCATCCCGCAGTGCGGTACGGATGCTCTGAGGTTCGCACTGTGTGCGTACTCCGGAGGAGGGAGGGATATCAATCTGGAGATCTTGAGGGTGGAGGGATACCGCAAGTTCTGCAATAAGATTTTCAATGCGACTAAGTTTGCGATGTTGAAGTTGGATGAGACGTTTGTGCCTCAGCCTGTCGCCAAGGTACGGGCGCTGTGCACTTTTCAGTAAGAAACTCCTGACATTGTCAACTTTTAGCCCACTGGGAAAGAGTCGTTGGTTGAGAAGTGGATTTTGCACAAACTCAATATTGCGGCGACGGAGATTAATCAACACCTTACTGACCGCAACTTCATGGCTGCGACGACATCTGCGCACAACTTCTGGTTATACGAGTTGTGTGATGTCTACATCGTGCGTGTCCATTAACTGCACACCAGCAAACGAGCAACTGACATTTGTTCCAGGAAGCTATGAAACCTATGACTGATGAGTCTGCGGCCATCGAAGTGAGGAAATCTGCTCAACAGACTCTGTATACCTGCTTGGATTATGGATTACGACTACTCCATCCATTCATGCCATTTGTCACTGAAGAGCTGTGGCAACGTCTTCCCCACATGCCTAATGACCCAACGCCATCGATCATGTTGTCGTCATTCCCTGTCACAGTGCGTTGCAACCGCTATGATACTCGATGGCGAAGGTGTAGCTGACGGTATGCCATGCAGGATGCCGACTTTGTGTTTGAGGAGGCTGAAAGGCAGTTTGATTTGGTATTCTCTACGCTGAGGACAGGCCGCTCGCTGGCGGCGTCATACAACCTCCAGAGTAATATTCAATGTAAGGGAGATTCCTTGATTTGCCTCAGCGTCTCTAAAGTTTCGTCCAGTCTTCATTCACGTGCAGAACGACACCGAGGCTGCTTTATTCGAGTCCCAGCTGCCAACGATTGTCGCTTTGACCAAAGGATGCAAAAGCGCCGAGGTTGTTCGTTCACTAAACGAGATCCCCGAAGGATGTGGTGCGAGCGTTGTCACATCCACTACTACTGTACATACACTCGTCAGGGGTCTTGTGGATTTGGACGTGGAAATCGCCAAGTGCGACAAGAAGCTAGATCTTGCGAAGTTGAACCTTGCGAAGATTGTCAAGGTCGAGTCGCAGGCTGATTATGCGGAGACTGTGCCAGAGAACGTGAGATTGGCGAATGAGGACAAGGTACGTTGTTGCCTCGTGTGAGGGTGGGAACTGAGGTTGACGGGAGTTTTATCTTGATAATATTCAGCGCAGGACGATAGAGGCAGAAATTGCGACGCTCGAGCTGAGTCGGGAGATGTTTAGCAAGCTGAAGTAGTATAATTTATATAAGGGATATAATGGTAGATAGTAATGTGAACAAGTGATGACTGCGGAGGGAGCACAGCATGGATCAACAACGGACGTGATCGCTCGTTGACTTGTTCTCTCATCCCACCATGGAAGGCTGGCACAAACTTCAATCGAGCTTGAGCTCCATCAACTTTGCTCAGGCAGGCTCAAAGATCACAAAGGGCCTCAGTTCGGGCGTACAGGCCACTAGGGAGCGCTTTGGCCAAGTTGCTCCAGAGGACATAACTGAGCTCCCCCAGGGTGAGTATCCACCTCTCATCTTCGAGCACCCCACAAACCACGTTTCTCCAGAGTACAAGGATCTCGAGGCTCGCGTCGATGCGCTCCGCAATGCACATCTTGCTCTGCTCAAGTACGTTTCTCCTCTTTGCCTGTCGCCCCTGCCCCCTTCACAATTCATATACAGGATAACCCGCGTCTACGAACACGAATCCTACGATTATCCCACCCAAATCCAGGAATCGCTCTCAGAACTCTCATCCTCCATCGGCTATAATATCACCTCGTTTGCAGCCCAGAATCTCAAGAACACTAACCTCCCCGTGCCATCTGCACCTGCCGCGCCTCCCCCAAGTCAACACAAGACCCTTCCTCACGCCCTTACTCGCGCCGCTACCTCTGCCAATGCAGCCATCGCGACAACCGTTGCTGGGGATCAGGATAAGCTTGGAAAGGCTCTGGGATTATATGCCCAAGGCTGGGATAAGATTGCCCATGCGAGGTTGGATCAGGATGCTGCCATCCAGGACAACTTTTTACATCCCTGGCAGACGACGTTGAATACCAGCATTTCCGTTGCAATGAAGGCGAGACAGGCTGTCAAGGTCAGCAGGTTGGAGCTTGATGCTGCCAAGCAAGCGTGAGTGGCTCTTCGTCCTCGCTGGAGTGAGTCAGTGTTGATATGAGTGGCTATGCGGACAGCTTGAAAAATGCCAATCCTGCGCGACAGGAGCAGGCACGTCTCGAAGTTGAGAATGCTGAGGATGATTTAGTCCAGAAGACCGAGGTCGCGATTACCCTCATGAAGACTGTGCTCGAGAATGTAAGCCTCCGGTTGTCCTTGGCGGTCCCCATGTTGATGTATTATCACTATGTAGCCCGAACCCCTCAAGAACCTGAACGAGCTCGCCAAGGCGCAGCTCATCTACTTCTCTACTGCCGCCGAAGCCTTGTCTGCAGTTCAGGGTGAGATAGAAGAGCTCAGTGTCGCTGCCGAGGGCGAATACAGGTAGGTTACCCGGGCATTTGGCTTTGCATGGTTTGATACATGATTCACTCAGAAAGTCCCGCGACCACTGAGATTTCGTTGAGCTGAGTTCATGACAATGAGTTACATATGACTGTATATGCTTTGTTTTCCCCCTCCCTCTTGTCAGATTTTGTTGGAGAAAAGGACTATTGTATACAGTACGAGTGAATGCTATATTTGGTTCATTGAGTGCTTGACTGGGTGGTGGTGAAAAGCGGTCGGAATGTAAGTTTCTTTGTGTTAAGGTAGATCACTTCCAGAAATGTTCTAGATCACGTGATCCAAGTGTGACATAAAGAACTTTTGCAGAGGCTGGCAACTCAAAAGTTAATGGAGGTCACAAATGGGCATTCCACACAAAATAAAAACCACAGTTCTGTGGGGAATCCCACTCTCCAAAGAACTGTGGTTTTTATTCTGCCATTTTTGCCAACTATGTAGAGTTATTAGATGTCCACTGTCAGCTGCCCGAAATGGACAAAGCCCCTGGATACCCTTTGGTCTTTCACATTGAGACAGAAATCTTCGCGAGAATGGGTAAAAACATTTCTATTTCATGCCAAAAGAGGAGGAGTATCATGAAAAATATTGGAAGCTAGGATGTATGGAAATGGTATGGAGGTAACAATGGAAAGCATTAATACCAAACACTTCTGGCCTCCTCAAGAGAAGACAGCATGGGTTCCAAAGATACAGTAAGGGACAAAAGTGTTCCAATGTTTTCAACTGTGTAACAAATCCTTTAATAGCTCATGAAATAATGAGGCTACACACTTCATATTTTAAATAAAGATACAGTAGCAAGCAAAAGTATTGCATGCTAGTCACGTGACACACATTCCATTCTCTACTTGTCGTGAATGCACCTTAAACTAATTGAAGTGGATCTCATTTAAATGCATCATGTACTTAGACTATATATTTGACA
>JAEUWS010000390.1:0-48716 GCA_018524945.1 Podaxis sp. C-F-92630
AGATGAAATGGTAAGCTGAGTAAGTGTGTTCTAACTATAGGTGAGACCATAACATTACTGTTCTCAACTTACTCTATGTTTGTATATCCAGGACCTATACAACTGGTCTTGTGCACCTGGACATGACAACTTAAGACTCTCAATACTCTATAGGGCCCACAAGGCCTTACATTTATGCATGCTCAGGTGACTGCTAATAGGGAACCCTGTAACAGGTCATGTCATTAAGAATAGAAATGTTATAGTGAGATTCCTTCAGTCTGTGAGGAGACCCAATACATATCTACAGATTGTATCAAAGGAGACTTCTTGTGTACTTCCAGAGTTTACCTTTAGAATATAGGCCTTATACAATAAGGATTATAGTCTTTGAGCAAATGTTTGATCTGTATGCAATAGTCTACAACTATAACAGAAGATCTTAGAAACTGAGAGCAATTCATAGAGCTTAGAGTTAAGGCTTATATACAGATCACTTCAGTTTAGATAAAGACTTCTATTTAGTCTCCACCTAACCAAGTAGAAACAATGGTTTCTACTTGTCCAGTGTCAAGGGTTTATATACTACAGGACATGTACCTAAATATATCTATCCTAAAGACTATCTATAGATGCTGTGCAACTTCTTGAGAAGCTTCTAAGATTAATTAAGCTTCCTCAGGTACTGAGGCTTGACTCAGAACCTTACTCAGGAATCAAAGAAGTTTAATAATTCTAAGATTAGAATTTGAAAACTTCTTTGTACTTCCTGATGGGAAAAGCTTATTAAATATAGACACTTCTTTAGTCATCATCAGAACTAAGAATAGTTGAGAATTCAAGAAGTTGAAGTGTCTCTTATAAATAGATCAACTATTTATAATTAAATCTTTAAAGAAACTACAAATATTCAGAAGTCACAACAATCTGAAAGATACAAATACAAATCAAATAAAGACAAGTAAAACTAATAGAAAAGAAATCATAATTGTGAATATAATATTCAACTTTTGATGTAAGTTCATAACAAGAAATGTGTGTTGATGGTTGTAGTTGTAAATGTGATTGTGAATGATGCATAAAAAAGTGTAAGCCTGATGCTTACAAAGAGATATTCTTAAGTCACAAACTATATGTATGACACTATCAATTGTATTTCTGCAACAATAAGAAATGATCATACAGGTGCAAGACTACAGGAGTTATGGATATGCTACTAAGGTGATTGGTAAATAAGTACAAATGATGCAGCAGGTTACACTCAGACACCCATATGTGAACTCAAAGATCATGTAGAGAGTGCAAGACATGCAAAATGTTTCAAGGCCTGCAAGCAGTACTTGTTTCAGTGAGTATTCAAAAACATCTTGAGCTGGTCCTGGTAGCCCATGAACCTTGCCCCATATTCAGCTAGGCAATCTTTGTAAAATCCCAACCCAGTAGCCTGGGCTGTCCAGTATGAGCTAACAGTCTCAGCTAGCAAGTGACATACATACCAACTGGGCCCTCCTTTATGTATGCATTGCAAATGGAACCACATTCTTCAATGTCTTGAGCAATCTGCTCTATAAGAGGTTGCATATGATCCTTCAAGATTGTGCTGCCAGGAATGTCCTCATCTTGGTCTTTCACGTGACGCAGCCTAATCACCAGTCAACCTAAGGGCATAAGAAGGCTGGACAGTAACATACAGTAGGAGTGCACACATCATCCGCTGCATCTGAATAATGACAACCATGACCCTATCAATGTTCTCTATCCTGGTCATATTGAGTGTCACAACAAGCTTGAACGCGATGACGGCCACTAAGAAATCTGTAAGCAAATGTGCTTAAAGAGAAACAGGAAAACCCGCATATACCCCTGATAAAAGAATAGCTTTGGCCAAGGTCATCAAGGTCACGTAGCATGTCCTTCAAGGACCCAGTCAAGACAATTTCACACATCATGTCACCCTTCCCCACATGGAATATGGCTGTATATGGCTCAGAATCATCTGTAAAAACATCTGGACCAAAGGATGATTTGTACGCCGAAATGTCGTCCAGAAAACGGTGAGCATAGAGGGTTTTATGAGAATGAGCAGCAGGACAATCCACTGCAACGTGAATGAGGGACAGGCTCGGGGGGCCCTGTTCAATTTTTTAAACTTGTCAAGATGCTGCTAACGATGCGTACTTCGCCATACTCACCAAGGTATAAAGCCTGGGCAGAAATTCAATGAATTCATCGTCCACCTCTGTTAGAGTCCTGAAATCAAATTGTTCTAGTTCTCTCATTAGGCTCATCATGTCGCCACTGGAGACATGACGACACGAGGGCCACATAACCTTAGAGACAAAAAAGCGAAGAGGTATAAGTATTAATTGATCTTCCGAGGTTTGAGCCCATTTCAGCTCTGCGTGATATTGTAAGCATTGAGAGAGCGAAACTGAGTAATCCCGAGCATATGTTAACGGATACACACCAAGTTGAGGCTGGAAACACTGGAGGCAGTTCATCCATTGGAGTGAATGGATTGCCACATCATAATCCACCGACACTTCATCAATAGAGAAGTTGCCAGAACGTTCTGGATCTATAAGATAGTCTGCGAACGAAGCATGATAGAAACGAATGGGATTTCTTCGAGCATCAGAGACGGAGGGTATGTCCAGGACCGAGTGCAGGCGCTTGAGTGAGCGATAGAAAGTAGCCCTGTCGATGCGAAGGAAGTTGGCTTGTACCTGTGCAGAGAGCCAACTGCTTGGGTAAAGAATTAACATGCCAAGGATTCGCATCGTCGTTTGGAGAATTTTGGCGGGAATGCTAGACAAGATTTGTCGATAAAGGAGATCAAGCGCATGCAGCGGATGGATCGCTCCAGGTGCACCGAAACCCCCCAGGAACTTGATACAAATGCATAGTTGCCCACGAGGGTCATCGGCATCGGCGTCACCAATGAACCGGATCATGGTCGAAACAAAGGCGAAGTGTCCGGACGCAGCGACGGATATTTGGCGCACGTGGGCATCCGACGGCCAGTCAGAATTGAGTTGATCACTGTATCGTAGTCGAATATTACGAAATTCACTTTGCAGAAAATGCATCACGTCCCGCTGGGCTTCATCTTCATCAATCAACATCTCCTCGCGTTTACAAGTGACCTGGAAGTCTGGTTGTGACAACAAGTACTTAAAGTGCCACTCCGGTCGACTACAGATCATCCAGAGAATGGGGAACCCCTCCACCATTCGTACGTGGTCGCTGATGAGCTCGATGAACTCGCACTGAGCCACCTCACTTTTACACTCGTCCAATCCGTCCAGGATTATCAACAATGGCTGTTGGACAGTAGACGTGTGCTGGGTCATGATGGTTCGGAAAGGGTTGATAATGAGTTCCTTAAACTGGGTTTGACGATTTTTCTCGAGGATCGTGGAATCATCGGCGAGAATTTGGGTGATGATGCGCTTGTATACAGGATGTTTGACTGCGAGTTGGTAGGCGAGGGTAGGAATGACATGGTCTGGATCGTCTCGGTGATTCAGTCTGGAGAAAAAGAGAGAGGCGCCCAAAAGGCCTGATTCTTTGAATTCTTCGGCAATAGTTTGTGCGACTGCAGACTTGCCAACTCCTGCCGGACCCAATATCCAAAGCATTCTCCAATGACGCTTTGGATCGACGAACCAATCAGCAATGCGGCCTCTCAAGTTCTTACGAGTGTCGGGATGGCATTTCGGGGGAGGATCGCGAGCGGAGGAGTCAACCTCTGCACCACGCATCCTCTTTTCTGCGAGGAATTTGAAAACTAATTGTGAAGTGAGCTACAATAAACTAGAAGGAGAAAATAACGTATACCTGTTCCACCAGAGTTGATGGTTTGAGAGATCATGGTCACGTTGTTGAGAACCAAATCATGAGCACCGGTAAAGAAGCTAGAAACAGGAGGAATTGCAGTTGCTTGACCTGCGGCCTGTGAACGATGTTGTGTGTTCAATGTGAGATTTACTGACCTTCATGAAGTGGTGTTAGTTTCGGAGCGGGAGCATTGACGTAGTCAGCATCCAGGTTAGTGGTGGATTGCGGCGATTGGAGGCAAGGTGCTGGGTCGGTCGTGGTTGTCGATGCTCTGGTAAGATTGGGAACTAGTTGTATTTCCAGCGCCGACTCTTTGCGCTTTTTGAGACGGGCTACGAAAGTCTTTATAGTTTCCAGGAGCATTGGTGATGGATGTTCTGATATAAGATAGGGAGTTGGTGAGCGCCGATTGCCGTTCTCTACACATTGCACGCTGGATGTATCCGTGACGTGGAGTAATGTGACAGAAGCATGAGCGTGCGTCCAACTATCCATAAGTACATGTTTGTTCTTTCAATGGACGTCCACTAGTCTAACTCACGGTCAACTTCTGCAGGTGTCTACCTCTGCACTTCCGACCATCCCATCCTCACCATGTTTTGACTTATTTGCACGCCTCTTCTTACCATGATGGCCGTCTGACTGAGAGTATGACGGTTCCGATACTTGCGGGAGCGTACGACTGGTGGCTGTCGTTTCCAAGTTGAAATATTCGGTGTTTCCCGACCCACGTTCCCGGGATATATGTTAGCCCTCCCTCTCGTTGCACATGCAGCCCAGACTACATTCGCAGAGCCACAACGGCTGATCACCCCACGGACGGAGAATTACATTCATTCTCTGCTTGCACGTCGGAACTCCTCCGGCCTCGTCGTAGCCGTAATAAGGAAGGATAATACCTCAGTCACAGGATGGCATCACGAGTTCGAGCCCTACGGCATGGCAAATGCTTATGGCGGTCCAACCGCCCCAGATACTGTATTCGCCATTGCACCGAAGAGCAAACTTTCTTGGCCTACTCCGTTGGATAGCCCATCAACAATTCCACCTTGCACGTCATGGACGAGGATATAGACAGGGTTACGAGTATTCAAGATACATTCTCCCATCATGTTAATTTTCCTCGCCATGGTTTCCCTAGCACCACAAGGGAGGGCGGCGTTCGTGAGATGGTACGTCCATCATCAATGCGATCTTTCTTCTCTTACATAGTGTATAGACCTCTACAATGTGCCACCCCTGCCCCTCGGCCGAATGCAGGCAAACATACCATTGCAACAACCTCATGTAGGAAGGCCTGTCCTATCTCCTAGAGCTACTCCTTAGCCAGACATTCGGGTCATATATCGACCAACACGTCTTTCACATGCTCAACATGTCCTCTTCGACTTACAGCGTAAAGGAAGCACGAATGAGGAACCTTTGATGGATTCCAACACCACATGCGCGATCTCACCCCTCACCCGAGGCATAAACGGCACTCTGCGAGCGATTGTACTACACTTTTCTAAACCTGGAAAGGAGAGGATATGAGCTGGAGCGGGAGGTGTGCTTTCATCCGCTCGGGACTCGGTGTGTACCTACTCCTATGTTGTTCTCATGATCGTATGCTATATGTTCACAGGCAACGTGGACATCAATGCTTCTTAATGACGGCCTCCGCCCATTTACGAACGAGACGATTATACCTTCCTCGGTCGTCGAACATGCGGCGACAGGTGTCACGGTTTCTGATTGCCTCGAGCCTTAAATAGAGTCCCACAACTCACGATGCGGGTCAATGGCGCTACTCTCATAGATATCACGAAATTATCGAACACGGCGGCAACAATTCTGGGTATAAAACCCAAGGAGCACGACTTCTGAATGATAATCTCGCAATCGTGTCGCTGAGCAACGACGCAAACGGTGATTGGTTAATGGAAGCCACCAAGTGGAGGATAATCCATGACATTTTATTTGGCAACGCTCAGAGTGAAGCGGACTGGAATTCCAGGTACGTGTGCCGTGGTTATAACCAACCAACCATTGACCAACGCTGGTATAGACACGAAGAAATATGAGCATCATACCTCAACACCTTGCGAATCCTCACGCCTCGCCCTGATCCTCCAACTCCGCCCTCCGCACTCTCAAAGTTCTGGCATCAGGGGCATACCACCACCCGACATATGGCACACTCCAACCTTGCCTCGTCCCTCCCTCCTCACCGTCACACTTTACACACCACCACCACAAACACTGCAAAACTCTCTTAATCGCTCTCCCCGTCACTCGCATCCTTTATTTCTCCGTCCCAACATTTCATCGTACCTCGGGACCGCTTATTCCCCACACGCCTACGTGTACAACACTTCAACGTGAACGCGTTCAAAGTCAGTGTCCTCTGGTCAAACGCGGAGGTTTGCAAACGTGAGGGCTATACGAGGCCCACGTCCACCCCCGTTCCAGTCATTCTGATCTGGATCTGGGCATTGAACCGGCATCGCAGCAAGTCTTTTCGTATCTGGGTGCCGTAGATAAAGAGCGAGGAGATGGGAGGACGATGGGGATATGCTTATTGGTCTTGATGAGCATTTTGAACTTGAGTGGGTGGTGCGGAGTGATCCTGAGCGCGAGGAAAGATTGGCGTTCAGGGTGGGTTTTGGGGTATGGAGGGTTCTGATGCACTTGAGCCGAATGAGACTGGGAAGGAGGACAAGGCACCCATACTAATCGAGACCTGTAAGGCACAAAGAATGTCAGGAAAGAGGGTGATCCAAAAATGGACTAGTGAAAGTGGGACTTGGAGGGGACGGAGGTTTAGCTTGCCAAAGCGTGAGATTATGAAAAGGCGGGGAGATAATGTTTGGCAAGTTAAGGTGTTGTACAGGGAGTAAATACGAGGCGTATAAGGCCTTCGAAGAGAGGTTTTGCATATGAATCAGGAGCTTAGAGCGCGAAGCAGTACTGACGGAAAAACTTAGGTGCGAACGGGGCAGGGGAGAGTTCGAGTATCAAGTCCGGGAATGAGTTCCATATATAGATATTCATAAGAAGCGCTGGCACAAAACTAGAAACCAATGAAAAGACGAAGCAAAAAACATAACATCAACAGAAGTAAGGACCAAAAGACGGGTTGGATTCTCCGATCGAAGTTAGGAGCGCTTTCGTCTTCACTTTAAGGCTGTTCATGCGCTATTTGAGGCCAGCCATATGAGTGACAAGTGTCGTAATGCATGGTTCAGGGCTCCAATCCCCTGCCCAACAGCATCCTCCAATCCGTTAACACACGCTACGATAGGTTCCAAATTTTCGCGATCAAAATGATCTGGTCCCAGGTTATGAAGTCGGAGTAGGTGATGATCCGGGAGATGGGTCAGAGATCCAGGGTCTTCCCTCAATACTGGTAGTGCTTTCTCCCCACAATCATCGCAAACATAGGTTTCTGGTGCTGAACGACCCGTTGGTTGACCCTGCAAAGGTGGAGAGACCTAGTACCCACCGCAAGTGATGCGAGCCCAGCAAGGAGTATTCAATGGTTTTGTACAGCAATCGCATAATAATTGGGAGAGGCTCATCCCACCGCACCCCCACCGTGCTTGAATGTTACCATCTTTTTCTATTCAATAAGCGCTTTTGTATTGACTCTTGATGGAAATCCTCCGGAGGCATATGCCGTTTATTTCTATCGGTGGACGGTACAGCGTGCAACGCTGTCAATATCCTGTGCACCCCAAATTCATTCCAGCCCACAGGCCACCCTAAAATCCCGCAACCACCCAGGCCAAACAAAATCATATGAACGGATAAAGTATACAAACTAGGTTGACAGCTTATTGAGCAGGTAAAGGTCATAAAACCCAAAGTATTGTCGGCTGTAAGCGATGGAAACTTCGTTGCTACTAGTTCCCATGATGTACCGCTTCTTTGGTCCTTTCGCAGATCTCGACCTCCCTCGCATGATCGCAGAAATAGTCTGGCGAGCGACTTCAAGAGGGCTGCGGTGGAATTTGCGAATGATTTTCCGACGATAGCCTTTGGGTACCTGGTACATGAATTTTATCAACCGTCAAGCTTTACCAGCGATTTTGAAACGGACTCACCTTCCTAAAGAATGCATCGACCCAGTCCATTGGCACGATAAAGCCCTTATACCACTCAGCAGCGAAGGCCCAGTTCATACGTGAGAGCTGTCGAAGTGTCTCTACCTCAAGACGTACCAGCGGCGACTCAGATAGATAGAACATGTGGGTCATCGCCATTGTGTAGACTCCCTTGTTCGTTGCTCGGGGAGTAGGCCAAGCGACTGCGTTTGCTGGCTCGTTCACTGAGAAACACAAGTCAGCCGTCTGGATCCTAATGCCACTGGGAAACCTCACCGTCATGAATGTTTGATATACGGAAGAGCGCATCGACACACCTGGAAAAAAGCTGGCTGTAGTTTCTCGCTGTGTTGAGACAAAACTCCGAGGTAGATCTATCGACGTCACAAAGAAAATCTGAAAATGACGCGTGGTAGAACGACAATCTCTAGGGAAGTCCTTCTGACGACTCTATTTCGAGGACAGAATGGAGACTGCTGACAACTGCGTAGAGAGTTGTTAAAGAAAAGCCGAGAATTGAGCAGTTGAGCACAACTAGGGGTTCAGTGGAAGCAAAGTTACGGAGTTGAATGAGCAGTAGCAATAGGGTATTGGGAAGGATATCTTTCGGGATTTGCTTCATTATCAGGATATAAAATCTGTCCAAATTTGACAGGGGTTGCCCATCCGAATACTTGGCTTTGTCGGTTTCGCTTAACTCCAGTACCAATTGTAGCTTGGCCTGAGGCCCAAGCGCGCCTGGACTTCGATCGATGTATCTGATAACGCTGGCCGCATAGATAAATAAGCCCGCCGATTGGTCGACGAGTTGCTGAATGTCCTCTTCGGACGGCCAGGCGACTGAGGAGGGGAAGTTATACTTCTCCCGAACTGTCCTGAGGCCTTCACGAAGGTATGCTTCGATATCCTGATCCGCATCGCGTGACACCTGGAGGTTCAGCTGCCAGCACACCTTGCGGGCGCCTTCCGACGAGAAAGCTGCCCTTATGTGAGGCTCTGGGCGACTGAAGAAGGCCCATAGAAATGGCGTGGTCTGCTGTTGAACGGAGGTGATTATGACCTCGATGATGGCACGCTGAGCGTCCCGGCCGTCGCATTCGTCGAGGCCATCAACTATTATAACGATACCCTTCCCAAACACATGATGTTGTGCGTTCAATTTCCGAAGTGGTTCCACGAGAAGCTCTCGGAACTGCACCTCAATTGACTTCGTTAGCACAAGGGGGTCGTGCTGGACCTTGGCGTCGACAAGGTCACGATAAGTGGGGTGTCTCATGGCCAGCTGATAGATGATTGTCGGCAAGAATCCCGAGGGCTTATTCCACCCGTTTGGTCGGAAGAAGAAGAATGTTGCACCTAGTCTATCCCCAAAGCGTTCCGCACAGGTTTGGGCCAGCGCAGACTTTCCAACTCCGGCTGGTCCTTGCAGCCATAAGACACGAGTATGGTGTGCCTCCCAGTCACATAAGCACCAGTCCGTAATTTTGCGAACGTGCTCCTCACGAGTGCCGGGAAGACATCGTGATGGGTCGCGGGCAGATGAGTCGTGAATTGCTTCTGGGATTAAAGCTTTCCGCAATGCGTCAAGCCCCCTATTCTCTGGGTGGTTCGGGCATCCGTCTCAGCTCCCTTGAGATCGCACAACGTTAAATTACTCACTGATGGACGGCACTTCATTACGGACATGGATGTTCACATATTCGTCAATGAACATGCCATCGTGGACAGTTGTGTTACTATTCTCTTGAAAGAAAGGCGTGGGATGGTAACGCGGAGGTATATGAGCGCGAGGCTAGTACAAGTGATGAATTCCAGCACGTCGAAGGAGACACAGCTTTTTACCACCTCTCCGAATATCAATCCCCACAGTTCGACTATGGAGCCACTATTTTTAACGGCTTGAATGCCACAGCAACTATCGAGCTCACGGGGATCTACAGTGTTTGCGTAGTGGCACATCCGTGCATCCATATACGTACTCATGTGTTGAATTCACCTTTGGCGTGTTTCTCCAGTGACCAGAATTGTATACGTTGGCAGATAAATAGAGGACTTCCGAAGGATAGTAAAAATCTTGTGCCCAAGGACGTTATTCCTCCTAGCTGGAAGACGAGCTATGTGTTTCATCTTTCGATGCGCCTTGTAAACACCTCCCAAAGTAGATCTATTGGGCTTTTGGTGTCTAAGGGCGATGCGAGAAACTGTACTCTGCTTCCCACATCCATGACCGAGATTCGAACGACGCTTTTACCATATCAACGTCGTGGACGACTTGTTACATGAATTTTCCTCGTGGACCACCCATTCAAGCCTTCAAGTGGCGCGTAGTTGTGTCTCCTCGCGACTTCTTCTCTATGCAGCTTAGTCGATAAAATACGCTCGTGACGAGAGCACTACATTGACATGAGAGGCCTAGACGGATTCCTTGTATCTGTAGGGCATGAGAATTATTAGCGACTTCGCTCCAGACCCTTACCTCGATGTGAGCTCTACAGTCCTCGGAGCTGAAGACTCTTCCCTCACTGTACTCCTAGTAGCTCATCCACCCAGACTTCATGATGCTTCATCCACCCAAGTTCCCGCAATCGGATCTAACCGTCTAGGGCGATTCAGGAGGTCGAAGCAAGTATATCGTGACAAGGAATGGCGGCCTGCTTGAACCTCCTTGATTTCGTCTTCGTCTCTTCACTGCCCCAGAGAATCGTCGCGTTTCGATATCGTCAGTCCACTCTTGAAGATCATGAACGCCTACTGTACGACTCAGCAATGATGCCGAAGTGAATGACCGAGGTTGCTGCGGCAGACTCAAATGTTCTGGGACGAGATAACCCCAATCGGGTGAAGCCATATTCCGGGAAGCGGCAGGAGAACCTGACGGTGATGAAGAAACTAATGACTTAAATGTGAGCCCAAGGTTAATTTAGTCAGTGCTCTCGGTTCTAGAACTCACTCAGTCATGGTGAACCCACTTAATGGACCAGATCGTCTATAACGGAATTTAGCGTGGGCCACGAGGATCAAATCTGACTCAACGGAAATCATGGTCAGCTCTCAACTGAGTAGTATATGCTCCCTCAAACTTACCCATATGTTAATGACAGCTTAACCTAATCCGGTGTTTCGTAAGGCGCTGCTTGGCTCATAGCAAGTGCGTGCCGCCCTGGACCGCGGAACGTTGAGAGTGAGTTGTCAGGCCTGCAGATACATGGCATAGACCGTTTTTCATAGGCCAATGACGAAATAATGTTCGAGCAGAGACGCTACTTGAAGGGGAACCATGGGCCTGAGAAGAGTAGCAGAGGCCCGAAAATCGAATATACAAAGGTCTAAAGCTTTCAGCGTGTGGAGATCAGAATAGGACCATCAATAAGCAATCATATCCAAGCCGATGAATCACGAGAGGATCCTACTCTCCGTTAGCAAGCCATCAGTTCTTTACGTTCCAAGTCATGGAAGAATTTCACGATAAGAAGCAGGGTGTCGGTGTGCTCCCATGAGGCGATTATGATGGTTCTCACAGACGCGGCACCGCGTCACGCAGCCACGAATCAGGATCATGGTCTCTTAACCGCCGAACTAATTAACGGAGGAAGTAGACTGGCTGCTGCGCTTGTTGGCAATCTCTGTTCCCCATCCTTCTCCAACCATGATACCAACGTGACAAGAACACTTCGATTGATTGTTTCTATTCATACACATGGTGTGGAGTCCCGGGAATTAGCAGGGAATATTCTAGCAAAGGCTTGTATACAGGAGGTGCAAGATAGAAGAGGCCGTAATTGTTACAGAAAGGAACAAAATCCCGGGAGGCGCAAGGTGCGTTGTCGAAGGCGAAACAAGGAGATAGTTACATGTTGATGCACAATAAGGACTGGTTGTACGTTCCGACGTTTTTTTTTTGTCGAGGTGCTCTAATTTTTGCGTATCCAATAGCTGAGGCTAGAGAACAAGGAGACAATGCCCTTGTCCAGCACAATAGCGATGAGGGCAAGAAGGAATATATAAAAGACCACTCACCTTGAGTAAGGCTCCGCCAGGGCCCCTGCAACCTAGCCTTTCCTGTAAAGGAGGGGCTTCGGGCTCTTCAGAGAGGGAAAAGAGGGAGGTGTCTATGGTGTCCGTAGACTGAGTTTTTGTATCCAGGTTTTCGTCGTCCGGAAACCGAATATCCTTGTGATTATTGTGAGCCATGAACTCGATGCCACGGTTTAGAACCTACAAGGAGAAAACTACTTCGATAGCTCTCATCGTCGTTTATATAAGGAGATTCTATCGTTCGCTAAATCAGGCAAGAAGGCTCGGTAAGCGCCAGTGTATCCTGACTGTTCCAATCGGGTCGAAACGCATACCAAGGAGAGTGTAGTGGCTCTAAAATACGGGCCGTAAACTTCTCGTCGCGTGTCCCGGTAGTAATCGGGAAGAGATGGAAGGTCATTGTGGTTGGGACGAGAAGGGGAAACGAGGGTGGGCAATGAGCGGGAGAATGTGCGAGGTAAAATTAATTTCATAGTTCGGGGTTCAATCTTCAGGACGAACTATGAGAGGGCAGATACACAGGAGGCCAAGGGTTAGAAAAAGAATATCAAAAAAGTGAAGAGAGGAGTGGCGAAAGGGTGGGAGCAAGCGATGGTGTGTCGAGTCAGTTTTTATAGCGAAGTCTTCAGGTCCATCTATAATGGGCAGGGTTTCGAAGCGGTACACGAGGCAGACCTAGCACAAACCCGGAAAGAACACACTTTGGAGACGACCCGATCAGGAAATTTACGTTGGGAATCCTGACAGACGATGACTCCTTCAGCCATTGGCCTTTCTTGTAAACACCAATAGGACTATCGCCAACAGGGACACAAGAGGGAGTGATGACCACGTTGCATCAGTGTGGAAACAGAGCTGACCGTGTGAGGCAAAGCGGGAGAACTCTAACGCAAGGCGTTGCTGCGGGATATCAACTCGTTTAATGGTTTCATTACTCCAGCGAACTCACGTTACACGTTTCCCACTGAAACATGAACGCCAAAGGCTGCCGCAACACGAATACGGGACAAATCCTTTGACCATTTCCGGCCCTGCAATACGTGGTCCATTTTATCATCTAAAGTATGAGGCTATCAAGGATGGGAAAGACGTTCTTAAGGCTTGGAGGCATGCACCCGTTGAATAAGGCTCCAGTGGACATCCAAACATCGAACTACTCGCCGCCTGAGGATCCCAAGAGAACAAGATGCCTGATTGCCGCACTAGCCATAAAAACCTCCGGTCAATGGAAACTTGTCTCGCCAACCATCCTCGACTCGAGATATGCTTCGACAAGTCGTTGCCAAGCCGTTGGAAGGAAGCAAGGCGCTCACTGTTAAACATAACGTTGAGTTACGCGCAAACAATAAGAAGACTGAGAAACCTTACGGAGGACAAGAACAAGCCAACCACAGGCCTCGAGGCAAACTTTAGTCAACGAACGCCAATCTCATTAAAGGAATGGGCGTTGGAAGTAATTCGATGGGCGCCATGCAACCAGTGGAAAGAGAGCTGGTTTTATGACGCCGGGTATTGTGGGCCGAAGGCGCTGAACATCAATCCCACAGTCAAGTCCAAGATCGCGGACATGCAGCCAATAAGCTCCGGCTTTTCATCGAATGTGCTGTTGAATATAGCCGGAGGGCTTGCGAGAGCATCTCTGCGCCGCTCTTGTTGGAATCTTCAAGCTTGATTTTCGATAACGCTCAGGTTTATGCCTAAGATGCTAGCGGACTCGAGGTATTGCACCAGGAACCAATGGCGAGATGCAGAACTCTGAGGTGCCGCAAAAACAAAGGAAGGTTCGGGTTCCAGGCCAAGGCGACGTTGGAATGCGGAGGCAACAGGACCAGTTACAGCTATGGTTTGGTTGCAAGAGGATAGTTGTGGAAAGCGAGTAGGACCCTGTTGTTCCATGTTTGATCACTCTCACTCACACCACCACGATCTCTCACAAGATATTATCCACGGCGTGGTGTTCATAACAGGTTCAGATCCATGCTAACGCGGCAACCTTGGGTCAAGAGCGTGTTCTGGAAACCCCGCCCAACACCAAGCTTGCTCCCATGACCCACTACCCGAGCCTTCAAGAGGTTGTCAAGGACAGTCATTGCTTTGGTCGAAGCCCCCTGAGGTGGTGCTAGTCCGTTTTCCTAATGCTCATATTTGGCTTGACCTTTCATCGCAGAATCTTACTGTTTAGACTATCCGTCTTCCAGGTCTAGCACGAGCCTCAGGTCTGATGTTTTCAACGACAACGTCTTGGCGTATGACGTCGAGCTTCTCTTCCAGACATATGCTATCGAAACAACCTGTGTCTTACGCCTGCCTCATCCATTGCCTCATCAAGGCTTTTCCGGTGTTTTACAGTCGCTAGGTACGTTGTCAATTCATCTGTCGACATTTCAGCCTTCATCTCACTTTGTCTCTCTATGGCCTCACGTCGCAGCCGTTCACCTCTGCTTGACTTGCGTCCTGCGTCCGCCTTCTAACCATTGTTGCCTCTCTCCTGGCCTACATCTTCCTCAACCTTCTGGTAGCCGAGTCGCGCATGTAACTTCGTACAATGTGCACAGTCCTTGGAGTACTCGCTAAGCTCTCTACACCTTTGCACATCCGATGCACCCGGCCATGAGGCAAAACAGGGTGAATAGGAGGATTCATCCGGTAGCAGGTTCGCAAGAAGGGATTGAGATGAACGATCTATCTATTCGACTGGGGTGAGTAAATAATCTACAAAACCGACGATAGCAATGACACGGTATTCTACAGAATGACACGGATAACATGTATGGATAGCGAGGCAGTAGCAATGTCAATATGGTATAAAGTTTGAATAAAAGGATTGGACGTCAACCTGCAAGCCCAGACAAATGTCAGGGCCATTTCTGTGGCTCTCAGAAGAAAACATTGGGCAGTCATTTGAAGTCATAACTGATACCCAAGTCCCTCAACTGCTGTTCCCACTCGGTCCGGTTCCAGCCCCCACCTCCCATATTCGCCCCTACAGCCCTGAGCTTCCTCACTCCGCCACAGGATTCACATTCATTAGGGAACTGCGACCGAGACAGGACCATATCAAAGAACAAGTGTGGGTAGACACATGGTGAAAAGTGCAAGCTCTCGAGGCGAGGACACAAACACTCCTTCGAGACATCTGTTCCATGGGTTAATTCCAGGAACAGCTTTTCTCCAAATTCCTCCGTGAAGCTGAAATCCGCGATCGTGAGGTCCTCCAAAGTCCGTGTCAAAAGCCTCAGAAGCTTCAAGGCTCCTTCATCTCCCAGATCATGGCAGTCCAGAGAAAGTTTCGTGAGAGGGCACTGGGACCGCTTTAGAAAATCCAACAAAGTATCGCAATCCGATGACAACCGTGTGCCTTTGAGTGTGAGGGATGTGAGATTGGGGAAGGTAAGCGCGTCAAGGAATGACTTGGCAAACATGCGTTGAAAATCGAGGTCAAGGTCCAAAGAGGCAATCTCATGAAGTACCGGACTAAACGTAGGGACAGGTGGAGAGGGTGGAGGTGACGGGGAAGATGGCGGGAGTTGAGAGGATGATGATGAAGGAGAGGATGGGTGTAATCCATCCATGTCTCTGACTACAAACCGCCCTTCCCGAAGATTTGTGGCGAGGGAGAGGAAGTGGAAGAAGTCTTGCTGACGGATCGGCTGGTTGAGTGTGGCAGTCCTTAGCGAGCCAAACGGACTCGAAATCCACCTGCTGATAGACCCAAGGTCCAATGGAATATCCACGGCCTCAATTGAGGTAGGGAAGACGTATTGCGCGAAATGCGTCATCATAGTCGTTCCAGCATTATTCCTCGGCAAAAACGCAAAATTCTTGAGGGAAGAAAGAGCGTTGCGCACTGATAAAACTTCGCCGCCTACCAGCGCCCCTTTTAAGACCAGGCTCTCGACTGCAGCGAGGTTTCGGATGATGTTATTCAAAACATCCACCGACAGAAAGCAGTCCAGTTCCACACTTTTCAACTGCGGCCAGTGAACCGCGAGCTGATGAAGGTCCGCACTTGTTTCCCTCCCGTCGAGTTGAAGATGAAGACTACGCAGTTGGGGCATGGAATATTTCCGGAATAGAGAGGAAAGGTTGACTTCGGCTTCTATTGTCAGCGAACGCAGATGCGATAGCGAGTCCACAGTCCCTTCCGGGTACAAGGTCGGTAACGAGTGGTCTGAGACGGTCCTGAGAGCAAGATGCTCAATCGAACGCGCATGGCTGAAGATGAAGACACAGTCATGCAGGGTCATAGGGAGGTAGAGTGTAACAGACGTGAGCTGACCCCAAGGAAGAGCGCGGAGGCTACTCCAAGGAAGACCAAGAGAACCGGGAAGTTGCAACTGGAAGGGTTGTTCCATGGACCAATCAACAGTGCGAAGATACTTCAAAGCTGGTCCATCGGATGGCCTGCGACGAACCTCAACTTCTGTAGTTGGCAGGAAACTGTTCAACACCATCGCATTGGTCTTGAAAAGTTGACCCGGGAGCACCACCTTGATCGCTGCAGACTTTGGAACAACGCTTGCTACGAGATGCTGAAGAAGATCCTTGCAAATCGTGACCTCCTCTGAGGGTAGTTGCAGGGTAACGTGTTCAAAAGTGGTGATCTTGGCTGATAGCTCCCTCGTGACTTTTTTGTACCACTCCAGAACGGACCTGTCACGTTTGGTTTTATCCAGCGACGGATTCAGGGATAACCAGAATTCGGGTGCATCGTCAATCGTAGATCTCCATTTCTTGCAGACCCGACGGAGGGGAAACGGGCGCGGTGTGGATGGTTGAACAAAGGTGTCGTGGCGAGGGAATGCATATTGGAATATCATGAGGAGGACCTCCGTTGGCAGACGATTAAACAGGCCGCCTGACGTCTGCTCCGCTCTGCTCGTCATCTCCGCAATAGGAGAGTCACAGAAGGAGGCATCGTTAGGAAACCTTAGGGATTCTGTTTGAATGAGAGGGAGGGAAGTGCGACTGCGGGGAGAGGGAAGTCCCGGACCACCCACGGAAATGGGGACTGGAGGCGTTTCTCTAATGGGTTGCGGCTGTTGAGCGCCTGGATGATATAAGGTTGCCGAAAGAGTAGACGTGGAGGACATGGCGCGAGTCGCGCGCAACGACGAACGTGTGGTGGCATCCTCGCCTTGCCGTTGAGCCTCACCGTAAGGCTCGAGATGGTTGGTTCTCTTCCTGTTCATTAGATATATCAGAGGCAGGAGCAGGGAGAAAATGGAGATAATTAGGGCGATGAAGCTGTAGAGGTGTAGGGTACAACAGCTGTCGTGTGGGTTTGTGAGGGAAATTGCAAAGGAAACGAGAGGCCGAGGGATTAAAAGCCTTGCTATGGATAGGAACGTCCAAGTCGACATTTAAGCAATCGCAGGTGAGAGGAGGAGTGAAAGATATGTCGACCAGTTAGCGGAAGTATAAATAACAATAAGAATGTAGGTGCGGGGTAGTGGTTACAATTAATGTGTCGCGTCGGGAATGCTGTGCCGCGGCAATGTGTGGACTAACAAAAACAGAATAAGGTATCTGCGTTTGCCACGCCTAGTATGCTTCGTACTCACTGTCGGGCCGTCCGGTTCCTGAATGTCGGTAGGCACCACCAACCTTCTAACCGAATCCAGGCGAATGGATAACAGGCGCGTGTCGAATACCAGCTCCGTTGCGACTGGGACCAGCTTGAAGGGAAGGAGATAGACACAAGCAGAATTGACCGCACTGCGACCTAGGTTCACCGAATTCCGCGGTAGTCTCTGGATTTTATGAAGAACGGAGGATGAACATCCCCGCAATTAATCACCAGAAGAACCCACATCTAGACATGCGAACCCGCTGGTGCTCCTCAGCGCTTGTTGCGTTTCCTATTTCCGCTTCCTGTCTCCGGCTGGGCTAATTGATCAGCATGATGGTTTATTTGTTTCAGAACGTGTCCGAGAGCCACAAACGTCGTTGGCCGCAAGGTAACTGCCTCGCGTTTTCCGTTGCCAAAGCTAATTGTAGAGGGAAGAGTGGGGGTTGGCGACCATCATAGAAACCTTGTGTACATGTTCACGTCACCCCTGATTACCCTTATTTTTTCTCGCGGGATGTAGTACACATCAAGTTCGTAAATACACCCTCAGGGCACAGAACGTCATCTGCAGATACTTTATAGGCTTGTGCAAGTGTCAAACTCGCCCATCGTACCCTCGCGACGGCAATAAAGCCTGTGTAAATCTCGTGCCATCTCTTGATACACACAGGCTTCCTGTGACATAAACTTGAACGAGCAAAGATTTGTGTGTCGACGGATTTTCGTAAGCAACCAAGGGCATCTGTGCTATTCGTGTCCGTCCTTCCGAGGCCTGAAGCGATCATGGGTAGGAAATAGAAGACTCATGCGTTCATGTTGACGAGACCTGCCAATACTTGTCATTGGCTTCATGGCATTTCCCGTACGTATGATAGATGGTACACGAGATAGACAGTACATGAAATGGTCCGACAACCAACAGGCTTTATAGAACCTTACAAGGGTCCAATCCATCCGTCTTCCGACTGTTAGTCAAGGTTGGAATCCCGAGCACGAACCGAAATAAGAAGTCAGTTAATTAAAATGATGCCCATAAGCTCAGTTGGGCACTGCTTGCACTAGCATCGTGCAGACGTGGTATGAAAATATAGCGAAACATTCGGGAATCGTTTCATAAAGTGATCAGACCTTTTTAAATGGTGGTCGATGCTTTGATCAAATCACAGCAACTGCGATCTATCAATAACATATCAGAAAGATGATTAAGACATTTGATCAAAAACGTTGACCACCAATTTTAAAAGAATACTCAGCTGCACAGCACCACGAACAAGACCGAAAAAACAATATTTATATATGAAATACTACTTGCATATTGCAAGTGGGCAGTAAATACGGATCTAGATACATAGCACGGAGCTGTGCAAAGAATCGGAACCGGCAGAGAAGACATGCCAGAAGAGCGTATATACAGATGATGTTAGCCATTACGAGAGGTTCCAGAGCAATGTACAGTAGAGAAGGACGGACAGAATTGCAACTAGAGGCGTAACCAAGGGAACGAAGGACGACTGAACAATCGACAGCAGTGCAGGATAAATGAATGTGAGTACAAAAGAGGGGACAAGGATAGGCGGCAAATGGTGTACGTCGTGAATATTTCAAAAAGTTGAATGTAACCAAAAAGCAATGTGCGTAGGTCGAATGTCCGAGAGTCCGAGTCCGAGTCCGAGTCCGAGTCCATTCTGGGGCCTTTTCATCAGGCAATCCTCTTTTTCCTCTGTTCTAACGTAAGTCCCGGGATGAAGACAAGACGGAACGCCACCGGGGAGACAAAAATAGAGAGAAATGATGGTAAAATTCTACAACGCCACGTTCCATCAGCGAAGCCGGGTTATTACTCTTTGTCGAAACCAAGGAAACCAACAACACGAGCTCGCGCTGAGCGCGAGGAACATATCGAGGGTTGGTGATACGTACAATCAGTACGAGAAGATCATCAACCAAGGGTTGAGGACAATCTAGAAGTGGATCAATTAGCAAAGTTCGTAATCAACGGGCACAAGAACCCATCACCACCACAAGAGAACGCTCGGGGGTACAACGCCGTTGTATGTAATGCGTACATGTGGTCTCGAGCGCCAGGGTGATGGCAAGCAGTGGAGATAGAACAAAACGGTAACGTACAGGCAAGAGGATGTGGCAACCCACAACGAGCGAGAGAGGGATAATCAAAGCCCATTGGTATCCAGGGATCTGCCACTCAAACGGCACAGCATTTGTGGTAAAAATGACCATCATCGCAATGCATAGGAAGCAAATGATGAACGAGAGTTTGAAACGTTGCCAAATTCTTGGCACTATTCACCCAGCCAATCACTTTAGTATTCTCCGCTTTGCAGAAGAGGAAATATCCATCACAGACCTTCGATCCAGAATGTCGAACGTTCGACCTCCTTGCCGGTTGATCCCCACGTCCTAAGAATCATTGACATCAGTCGCCGCAATACAAACGTGATGGGGGATGTCGAAGGTGCACGGACGTGCACCAGATATGAATAAGAACTTACATGTCATAAGAGAACATGTGTGCGAGCAAAGCAGTCGATAGGTGGATACTTAGTCCGCCGAAGAAGAACAAGCTGTCACAAAAATGAAAAGGGTCAGCAAAATGTTATCAATTGTCCCAAAGAACAAAAATAGCAGACAAAGGAAATTCCGAACCCAAGTAAAGGGGGATTGGAAAAGTGCAGATGAGAAAAGAGATGAACCCATACTCACAAGAATGGAATCCACCTCAAGTTCTCGAACAATGCCCCGAAGAAATTTCTGTGGCCTATACGGTACTCCAATAGCGTATACCCAAGATTACCAATACCGGGGAACACAACCGTGCACGCCAACAAAATTTCGAAACTGTGCAAATAGAAGCGATCGACCTGAATCCCGAGGCCGAGGATGAGGTAGTTGATAATCGATCCGACAGTCGCGGCAGCAATTCCGTCTATATTTGCAGGTAACATCCATCCATGAAGATATGCGGAGATTGGGTTATGGTAAGCAGGAAATATGTTGTGACGGTTGCAGCGTAACATAGATAAGGTCGGTGATGAAGTAAGTGTCGGCGTGATACGCAGAAGGGGAAAGCAAGAAGAAAAGTCAGCCGGAGTTATTGAGTTATTAATACACATCACCGCTTGGTGTGTGAACGCGTTTAGGGGCAAATGTGAAAATACTCACAGTAAGAGAACATGTCTACGCACACAAAGGACAAGGGACAACCGATTAGACTCCGCGTTCACAGCGTCAAGGGAGGGTGGGACCTACAGGACATCATACCGATCTTGTAGTGTACCGGTGCCTTAGACCAAACGAAGCCTCGAAGTTCCTCGCTGATAGGTCCTTTGCGCCACCACCTGATGAGCGGGTTGAAAATAATCTCATTGCAACCTGTCGTTCCAGACATATGGCATTAGCCCAACTTTCACCTCTAATCAATCAGGCACTGACCATACGCATACTTCTGCCATCGGGCCAATTCGTCGACAACAGTGAGCGACACACCCTCCTTAAAGCCACCCTCGGAGTAAGTGGCCCAGCGAAGCGTGTAACCCTTAAGCAGGAGACGAAGGGCCATGTTGAAGTCCTCGGAGACGTTAGCTTCGGACCATTGTTTGAGAACACCATTCTCAACAAAAGAGGCGTCTTGGACAGCGGACCAGCGAAGGAAGGCGTTGTGACCGACGAAAGGAGCCACTTCACCGTTGGCGCACCCGAGCGAGATACATTTGTTGATACGTCTGGTGAAATGTGTGATGCCATTTTCGAAATAATGATGTGCAACCTGCATGACATCTATGAAGCACGTATCAATAGGGGAACAGCGATAGAGAAACTGGCGGTGCATACCGGACTCGTGTTGGATGATGGCGACATCGGGAGATTCACCCATTTCTCGTGCAGCATCCCTAAAGCAATCCTGAATAACATGAAATTAACAAACAGGACAACAAATAAGCATGCAGTCTTACCACAGGCACAATCGTATCTGAGTCGACGATGAGAATGATCTCTCCCATCCTCAAACTCTTGCCGTTAGCACCCCAGGGCATAAACTTTCCCCCAGACTCTTCAAAGACCTCCTCCATGGCCATCTTAAGTGCACGGTCTTCCAAACACTCATCCGGCGTATCCTCGGCACCCTCCTGCAACAACTGCGCAAGGAACTTCTCCAGCTTCAAAGAAATATTCAACCCATAGTTCATGTTGCTGGCTTTTTTGAACTTCCCAGCACGCTTGAATCCATCAGGTTTCGATGAGTGCCCCGGGCGAGCAGTCCACCCAATGTTGTGGTTGGCGTAGAAGGCTTTCCGTTCCAGTTGGTCGGCTTCTGGGAGGACTTGCATGCCGTCGTCACAGATGAAGATCGCCGAAGTTCCACCTGATCGAAGTTGACGAGAGCCAATCATTAATTCATCGTCGGTAGTTGGCATAACCCGCCGTTGTACGAACCTTGACGCGCGTACGTCTGCATAGCCTTCTTGATAGAGAACACCGAGGGGGCACTAAAGATGAACTCATTGTATCAGCATCAGAGGTCGATCGAAGCCTCCAGCCGAGGGGAAAGATGGAGGTGGAGCTAAGTCGCGGATGACAAGATGCTTACATGGTCAGCTCCAGACTTTCCTTGTAAACCGGCATCTGAATGGTGATATGAGGGAGATTGTTGTCGATTTCGGGGTTTGGTTCTGGCTTTACGGCGGAGTAGTACATGGAATTCTCATGGTACTGCGCCACGGGCCCAAAACTGCAGGAATCTTATTGAACATCCGAGGATGAGAAGGACAGAAGAACTTACATGAGCGACAAGTTTCCGACGAGTTGAAGACAGAAGAACTATACAGGCGAGTTCCCGAAAATCAGGAGTCAATAAAAACCTGCGAAAATGAAACTTACGACGGATATGCAAAAAATGATGGGAAGAGTGCACAAGAGGCCAAACCTAGCATAGTTGCCATCCAAAGCAAACTCTTCTAGCAGAATCCCAGCACCGGCGGACATGAAGTCTAAAGGGCAGAGTTTGATCAGGGATCCACTACACGCCAAGAGAGAGAAGAATGGCGAGGCGAAAATAAAACCTACAGGCAGCCAATGCCGCACCGCATCCAGCGTAAAACGGACCAAGTAGCACTAGCTTGCGTTCGGTGCGCTTCTTCTCCGGATCGTTGGTTTTGGGCACCGCACCCTTATCCTTGGGGTTCAGACGCCAGCTCCACCACTTGCGTTGGGGTGGTGGTTGAGGGGCTTCTGGTTGGGCCTGCTCCTTGGATACTTCCATCGTCTCTGGGGCCTTCTCATTGAGATTAGCCTCGGAGTTAGCGACTGACGGGTTGATGCTAGGAGAGATCGAAGATGTGGCTTTCCGGGCGACAGTGCGTGTTCGCCAAATGTGCTTGATGAGTTTTTCCTCGAAATCTTTACATAGGGGTATCATAGTCTCCAGTGCGTACGACCAGAGAACGAGCGATCGTTCATCACGCTAGAAGACGTCGCTAAGGAAACTCCTTGGAGAGTGTGAAAACATACTTACGATAAAGGCGCCACACTGGTCCTTCTCAGCCTGAGGAAGTTCATCGATGGTTTCTATGACTTGGATTCGCGTGTCTCGGTCAATATAGATGCAGTCGTCAGTTGGGCCGCTAACAGCGAATCAGTAACCAATGAACAGGACACATTAGGAAATACAATTCACATTTTACGAATGGCAGCAGTGACAGCAGCGCTTCTCAACTTGACGGCGACGACTGGATTGAGTCGTCGGACGGCAGCCTCAAAGGGAATTAGGGCTGGGTTCTCGTATGGAAAGACTCTAAAGTAGCCGTCTTCAACGCGGAGGCAGACACCAGTGGAAATGATGTCTTCGGTAGGCATAAACCAGTTATCTTGCTGTGTGGTCTCATCTGAAAGTGGTCAGGGGATGTTCTCGGGTCCTCCACGTCAACTTACAGATTTTATGCAACCACGCATCAAAAAGGTCATAGTCACTGTTGTGGATGGTGACTGCAGGGGTGGACATGGTGTGGGCACCAGTAGTGGGGTTAGGGACAGAGGAAACTCAAGCCCGTGGGCTGTGAGGGTTAGGGGAATTAGAAAGGAAAGGGTAAGTATAACGACCAGGAACTGTGGCAGCAAGGGGGAATTTGCAGCTCATGAGGGTTTATAACCATGGTTCTCAGCATCAGACATCGACGTTGGACGTACAGATGGGATAGAACAGGATGAGTCACACATCACGGGCTGTGTGACGCCTCGAGTTATGGAATCGCAGATCTCAGCCGAACAGCTTCCCAGTAGCCGGGCTGCCGTCCTACAAGCGCCTCGTTCCTGGTTTCCCAACACACTGTCCACGCCAGGGCGACTTCATCACGATTGATTTACGCCTGTTTAGCTCCATTTCATTGGTCATCGAGACTACAATGGCCCGCCATTCCCTGGAGCGCCCCGGCAGTCTGTATTCTTGTTTTTATGGGCTTATCGGACACAAGGCTCCTGTACTTCTCTCATGAGTTCTTCCTTCTGTCCTTCCGGGGAATACTTGGTACAATCTATCTCCTCCACATGTATTGCGTGCTGATCGACAACCCAACCTGGGCCCAGACCGCCATTACACCGAAAACTTGCTCGGGATTTGATGACAGCGGTGTACTTCCGTCTGCTCAGCCTTCCTTGATTGAGTTCGAAAACCTTGACGTATCATTCCCTCGCATCGGGCTCCGCAGAAGGTGGGATGGGGAAATTTTATTCTTTTCCCTGGACCCTGTATCCTTCAGCTAATCTCATATCACAAGCAATTTAGAGAATTCCCGAATCTTAATTGAGCCTCGATAATATCCTATCCGATCGAACCTCGCATCCTCACGTAAGTGGCATCCAGGCACCCTGGAAGCCGCGCATGTAGGTGTGCGCACAATCTCCCACTCCTGCCACCTGAACATCAAGATGTCAATGCCATTTTTCTCAATTCTGTTCACGTCTCATCTGTTCGCCGTCGTGTTTCCCCTTTCCACACGGACTACATCATTCTCCTGTCCGTGACAGGAAAAACGCACACAACTCTAGCCTTACGGTCCCAAACATCCCCCCCCATCTGTCCTTTCCTGTTTACCTAGCGCACATCAAATCTCGTGCCTTGCCTATAAAGCACTGGGCCCAGCTACTCGTGCCCATCCTTTTGGATCCGCGACCCGTCCTCCGCTCCTTTGCACGATGTCGGATAGCAGCAACCCCACTGATGATAACACTGCCAAGAGCACGGGCACGCAGAAGTCCCCCGCACTGCCCAATGCTTCAGGCAGTGAGGCCCGCCCGACAACGGCTTCGACCATAGCTCGTGAAAGCCATCTCGCGGATCCTTTTGCGACCCCAGAGTCCAGCCGGCCATCATCTCGCCACCACCATATGCATTCCTCAAAAATCTCCTTCTCTGATACTTCCAGTGGTTTCCTCAGTGCCCCACGTACTCCCACCGAAGGCGTCTTCCCAAGCGCAACTCCTAACCATATCCCTGTTCCCCGTTCCATCCTAAGTAACCCCTCTCGTATCTCAGTCATACAGTCCGCTCGTTCGAGTGCTGTGCCCCTTCCTAGTGGAAATGCAATTCCCCGCAAGCTCCCTCGGATGAAGTCCTATATGATCCCTGATCGCAACAATATCGCCAAACCATGGAAGGACAAGCCTAACCCCCGAGCCAAAATTGCGTACTTCTTGACGTACGCTGTAATCCTCATAGGGCTCGCCGGTGGAATTATACAGTGCTACTTTAACTATGCACATGCTCAATTGGACAGGAAGCCACTTTGCCTCGTGATGGAGGAAAACTTTGATTCTGAGGAGGCGGTATTCGGCGAAAATGGGTCCTTTAATAGAGAGGTTAATATGGATGGCTTTGGGTATGTACCCTTCTTTTATTTCTTCTCCCTCGTCCCCCAATTGCGAGGAACGCTACGAGGGAGTTAGGACCCTTTATTGCTACGGCCTCTTGCCTATGCCCCTAACTTCTCCATGTCTTGTTTTACAGCTTTTCTGACCTTGTTTCTCCTTGAATAGTAACGGACAATTCGAAATGACGACCGCATCCCGCAACAACTCCTTCGTGAAGGATGGTCTCCTTTACATCGTGCCAACGCTCACATCAGATTCCATTGGCACCGATGCCGTCTTTGATGGAACCGTCTACAACATCACAGGTTGCACGTTCAATCAAACTCAGCCTAACAATGGATTCATCACAAGAGGCGGTCAAACATTCTTTGATGTAGAAGGATACGTCAAAGCCTGCAGCGCCGTCAGCAACCGCACAGCTGGAACGGTCATCAACCCGGTCCAAAGCGCACGTATCAATACGAAGGGGAAATCGAGCATCAGGTTCGGACGGGTTGAGGTTAGAGCAAAGATGCCGAACGGGTACGTGTTACCTTTCTTTGACTGATTCGTTGATAAATTTAGTCATATTTATGGTGTTCTTATTTTCCTCGCGACGGCCGTCTTACAGTGATTGGGTAAGTTGCGTCTTCGTGTGGGAATTTATGCAAAGATAGCTTAATTTGCTTTCCCTCAAGCTCTGGCCTGCGATTTGGATGCTTCCAAAGGACGAAGCTTATGGACCGTGGCCTCTCAGCGGTGAAATCGATATCGTCGAGTCCCGAGGAAATGGTATTAGATACACTGCACGGTGCGTGTCCTCCGCTCGTCGAACTGTCCCTTATACTCACTTCCTCACTTTTTATAGCGGCTCGAACTATGTTCAAGGATCGCTGAATTGGGGACCTACAACCTTCCTCAATGGCGTTTCGAAATCCTACAGTTGGTGGCAGGAACGTCGCAAGTCTTTCGCTAGCGAGTTCCGTACCTACGCCTTGGAGTGGACTCAAGATTGGCTGTACGTTCGCAATCCCACATCCTTCACCCGGATGCTTGCTCGTTACTCATGCCATGCCTATATTGACTGACAATAGGCGTATTTATGTTGATAACCGGCTCCACACCCTTCTCGACATCAAGTTTAACAAGCCCTTCTTCGAGCGAGGTGAATTCCCTGAGGTAATCTTCGATGGACCAAACCCCGTCGCTCTGCAGAATCCTTGGATAAATGGGACGAACGCCACGCCATTTGATCAGGGTGAGTTCGACATCTTTGTCTTGTTCGTTGGCCCTTAATACAAGTGGAGCCGCACTGTGATGCCGATATCTCCTTCACAATTCAATTATCCGTGATATCCCTGGCAGACCATTTGCTTGTTTCTGACGACTTGCTCTCTAGAGTTTTATTTGATTATGAACGTTGCTGTCGGCGGCACCAATGGGTGGTTCCCTGAGGCTCAAGGAGATAAGCCTTGGCTTGATGCTTCGCAGAGTACGCATATTTCTCACTTCCTCTCATACTATGCTGACGAGCAAATTTATTTCAGACGCCATGCGGGACTTTGCCCTGGCTAAAGCTAAGTGGTACTCGACATGGCCTACAAATGTCGAAGACCGTGCCTTGATTGTGTATGTCTTCTTCTGCCCTTTCTTGCTTATGTCGACTGACGACAATCTCCAGGGATTATGTCAAGATGTGGAAACACTGCGACGGAAATTGAATCGGCATCCTTATATCTTCTTTCTTCACGACCTCATACATAGTTTATCTATTTTTTTCCCGTCACTCCTTTACACGATGTTTTCGTTAAGTTCTCGTGCTCTGATCTTGGACTTTCTATCATATATTCGTCATGCCGTGCTCTACTCCTGGGCTGCGAAATACTTTCGGACAAAACAGTCGACGTTGCGTACTTAGGGTTATTGTAGTATTGACTTAGCGTTATCATATCCATCGTCATGCATCATGATTTGTGACATGAACTCTAATCGTAGCCCTCCATGTAGAATATCGATCATTCCACTTTTCTATAGAATTCCACGGCCCCCTTATGGGTTCGCCGTCTACGAATCGACTATACAAGCCATCTGTTCGTTCAGTCTGCGCAGCCACCCGTTCGCCCAGCCACTGGAGGTATCGGATGGCCTCAGACAACATGTCCCCGGTTGCCCTGAATGTACATAAAGAGAAGATGAGCCTGATCGATCATTGCATCCGCCCAAGCTTCCTCTCTCCGGCCGAACATGTGCTGTCTTCTACGAGCCGATAGATAGGAACTCGTGTAGTGCATACTCCCATTCAAGACTTGATGGGCAGACCAGAACGAGGCATTTGTAAATATATCATTTTGATAGAACGTTCGTACAGCCATGATAGGCTAGAGTCATATCTTCCCGTAGTCCATCATTCAATTCGTTGCCTCATTTCCCTCCACTTGCGATACGTCCTACGCGGAGTGCGACCGTCGAGAAAGGCTAACCCAGGAGTAAATATGCACCTAGGAATTCGTTTCATCATAGTTAAAGTGAAAATGGGCGACAAAGCATCGATGCCTTATCCTGTCAGGACTGGCATAAAAGGCCCTTGACACTTATACTCCTTAAGGGAAATCTACTGCCATGCAGAGAACCGCGCTCTAGGGCCACAAAAAAGCCGACGTTGTTGATCATTCCTGTGCCGACCAGGTCCATCTGCTTCTCTGCTGATCGGATCGAAGTGGCCTTGGCCTCGAGGTCGCCTTGGCTGAATGGACTATTTTGAGACTGGTGAAGCTTTGGTGCATGTCAAAGAGATATGATATCTATAGAATGATGGGTTCCCAAAGCTCCCGAAAGCAGTTAGGGGTGGGCGAAATTACGAAGGAATATTCAGTTGGGAAGGGCTAGACTCTGGTATTTTTGTCTTAGACCGCCATTGCCAAGCATTTCTCTATAGATATGTAAAGGGTGAGACGAATGTAGATGGTTGCGACTTACATACCTTTAGACAAACATTCATTAATATTCGACGATTAGAACAGAGGCGGGACTCTCAGTAATAAATAGGTATAACAGGTCCATGACTAGGATCCATCATATATCAGGGTCAGGACAACAGCTGAATGAATGGGCAAACGTAGTGTGGGTGATTGACATATCGCGCCGAAGTTTGAAGGCTTGAGTTCACCAGGGATTGATCCACCACTCACGTATCATGACTAGAAACATCAAAATCTCATAAATTCCACCCCTATTCCCGGAACCCTCTACAGAGGCGAGGGTGAATGAATGAGACTCAACGGGAGAGAGTACAAGGGAGTACATAACACGGCCCGCTTCAATCTGAGTCTCACGAGTCGGGGTTTTGATCTTCGTGATTGACGCTGACGGTTCCTCGATCAATGATCCAACTTTTGACGGAGACACACTTCATGCAGTCAACAATACATTCCGTATTTCAGGATTCCGTGAGCATGTCTAAAATGAACTGATCACCTAACGTTTGAAGGGCCTATGATTGTTCCCGAGCTGCGGTCATGAATAGCATAAATAGTTCAAACTCTACTTCATGAATGACTGGAAGCAGGAACAGTCGTTGGAAGATGGGAACGGAATACGCGTTAGTCATTGTCTTTGTCAGAAAAGTGTGCCTTCGGTTATGAGGATTCCATGTGGTATGCTCTTCACTCCTTATAGTACAAGAAGCTTCAGCGTTTACACAAGCGCTCACGTGTCCAGAACCCTTTTGACAAGCCTCGCGCTTGAATGAAGACAGCCAACAGACAGCCAACCCTTGTCTGCAAATGGCGAGCTTTATCGTTCATTGACGTTGATCCACATTTCAAAGAAAAACGTCAGTGAGGTCTAAACATCTGCCGATACAGACGGTACATCTGTAAACATGCCGTCAAATGCCACCATTTCAATATATGAATACACTGCGGGCTGACTCCCGACGCCAGCACGTTACAACGTTCTCTAGGTCAATACCCTGGTGGACGTTGACATTTGCGGGACCGATGAGGCTGGCTGACGGAGGCCGCCCACTTAATACCGCCGTCCGCTAAGACTAAATCGGAGGGAGCTAGGACATGGTTGTTGAAATGTCATCGGCATAACCAAATTTCCCTGCGTCCGCATGCCAGTTTAGTGGCCTCGGATGGCAAGTAACATGCCAAGGTACCATCACCTGTCTAGTTGTGCGTGGGTGGAAGGTTGTGGTCTGAGGGGGCGAGAGAAAAAGAGGAACGTGCGAGTGATTAGAGATTTGATAATAACAATAAGGATAATTGTTAAACTGGTTCCGCATCTATCAAAACGACTGTTCCGTCATCACAGATGACTTTAAAACGTACTACAAGGACTTCAGAAAGGGTATTTACAAGGGAAAGCAAAAGACTCACGAATCGTGAAAGGCTGGCCCTTTTCTTTTCTTATGCTGGTGAAATACAACGTCCCTGAACCTAGACGCGATAAGTAGATGGCCCGCACAAGGGACAATAACACAGTACCCAATGTTCCACGAATCCGCCAACTAACATCGATGTTCCCTTGTAGTGTACTAATCTGTACATAGCGACAGCGGCAGGGTCATCTCAGCTTGACGCCATCAACAAAAGAAAAACAAAATAAAAAACGCACCCGCCCATTGATCTTCGGGTCGCCATTCAACCACCATTCCGGTTGTGGTCTAATAGCCTCACCAAGTTTTTCCCGAAGTTGTGGATCCTCCCGCACACATCGCATAATCTGCCGCACGACTGAACTAGAAATCATCTCCTGGTTCGTGACATAAGTCATGAAAGCCGCCCATCCCGCTACTCCCACCGCGGCTGCCACGAGCACATACGGCCATTTTTTCTGTCATGATGCAAAAGTTGTTCAAGACGCGGAAACCCCCGGAAAAGAAACGTGATCACCTTTGGTTTTGGCAGGTCTCTGGTTGGTGGATGCTTCGCGTAGTACGGTTGCGGACGAGCGGGCTCCGAGAACGTTTCTACGGCAGGATCTGCCTGGGACAGTTGGGATGATCTTGGTAGTTCCGTGGCGTATTGCCTAACAAACCCGTTCCGACGTTTTGACGGCCCGCAGAAGGTCTCGACTAATGGCTCTGCGTTTGCTGGAGATACGGGATGAGGATAGTCGGAAGCGTAGCTGCGAGGATGAACATGGAGTCTGTAGGACCTGAAGACTGACGAAGGTGATTGTCGGGAGAACACTTTCCTGACGAGAGTAGCCATTGCAGGAAGCCAGGGCCCAATCTTTGCCGGCTGCTCAAAACCTCGATTTCGGCCCTGTCACAATATCCGGAATCACATGATAGGTAACCCATCCCCAACTCCACGTGTCTAAATGACGCAACCACTGCAGAAATGCTTGGTTTTGTCCCTTCCGGGTACAGTACGAATATATCTATGTATAAACCTGTATGGTCCGAAATCTAATTATTTCTTTTGACCAGAAGGTGAGTCCAAAGAAGGAAACCCAATTGTAAGCAAAACCATCGAAGGGGATGGGCCGAACATGACTCCCCAGAATTGACCTATAAGAGGAATCTTGTATCATGCTTAGTACCACACCTGACTGTGAACAGAACAGCGCATGACACTCTGCTGCTCCAATACCTGGACTTTGTGACTTTGTGAGGGAATATCCACCAGCGTTCAAGGGAAGATACACATGAGCAAGCACCTGAAATAGTACCTTTCTGTTCGGGCTGAATTTGCGAGGGGATTGGTCACCAAGTCCACTTTTGATCCGATGAGACGGTTCGATTAGCATTACAAACGTTCTTTTATTGGGGTGACCAGCTTGAAGAATTTGAGTAACCTTCATACAGGAAGAAAACTCCTATATTCATGCCGGGGGGAAATCAGGACGGCGAGGAGCAGGCGCACTACTCCCTTCCACATCCCTCAGCAATATAGAATACCAAGGGAATGAATGGCATGACATCACACGGCAGTTGAATCCCCGCTCCACAAAGCAAATCTGACCGACAGATGGAAATATACATTTCAGGTAGTCCTGAGCGCCAAACGCTCATAATAGATCTTTCGCTTCCTCATAAAGCGCTTCTTCGGACGTTTTCAATCAGAAGGCGGTCTATGGAAGAAGAATGAAAAGGTCTCTCATCTCTTGGAAGTCTTGGGAACGAGAGGGGTCTACGTACCAGCGGGAGAGTGTAATTTCCGCGGAGCACTGTAAATATACTCGGCGTCATACTGAGAAAACTGTAGATAGTGATCGCATTCTCCCGTTCCTGTAATTTAGGTTTAGGAGGGTTGCAATCTGTATGGGTATTGGGAGGATGGTCCCAGGGAAAGGATCCGCGCACAGCAAATCGAGTATCTGCGGGTTAGCCTCAATTCAGTGATGCAGGAGGGGATGGAATAGCTTAGATGCACTGGACCAAGATGTGCTTAGCTGGGTCAAGACTTACTTAGGCTGGGATCCTGATGGATCAACGTGAAGTATGCTCAAAACCTCATGTCAACGTGTGGCGATGTATACTTGCACCCGCATCCCCTCGAGACTTGGCTGTGGTTGACTACCAATCACTCATAAGAGGAGCGAACTCATCTATGAACGAACTTTTCCAGCAATTAGTTTAACTGGCACTACACACTGTCCCATGGCCTGCATTGGTTTGGTCCATATGCTGTGATAACTAAACTTGGGTAGTTCTGACCACTAGATGATCAAGAAAGGCTTGATCACGAGCATCTGAAGCTGCATCGAAAGAGCATTCCCAAGGTGTTTGAAAGTTATGTGCGCCTATTTTTCTTGATGTACGGGAAAGCGGACAATGAGTTGGTAAGAGAATGCAGGAATGTCCTTCTGGGAATCGCGTTGATTACTCGGCCTGAAGGGAGATGTGTACCCAGGCGGTGGGTCTTTTTTCATTGGTGGCTCAACGTTTCGGGCGTTATTAAAGCTCCATTGGCTGTGGTAAAAGGCATGACGGAAGAGTCCCTCTAAGGTGTACCGAAATATTTGCGGACCGAGAAAGAGGAGAGGCATCGAAGCCCAGCGAGCACTTAATGTTAGCTTTTTCATCTCAATATTTTGAGGAAATAGGGGTGAGAGCCACAGCCGTGGTTCTCAGAAAGATGTCAGTAGCTGCTATTGAACTCCGAACCAACGCAATTAGGGCCAAAATTATCGAGAATATGTAGCAGTGGTGTCCACCTTCGATTTCATAAGGATTTGGGAGTTTTGTATTCTCGATTTGCGTGGAGATATATCTTCTGGTCTGTGCAGTTAATCTTACTTAATACATATTCATTAGAAGTGTATGCTTTAGCGCTCTATGGCTGAGGACTCAGGAGGGATGGCTTATGATAAGATTAGATAAGATGATGATTATTGAATACTAACACAATTCTAATCCCTATCCAGCCAACACCACACGACCAACTAAATAAAGCGCCCAATGGCACGCCAGCTACGACCGCGAAAATCCCAGCTAAGCTATGCCTTGATGGCAGGCTTCGACTTTGACGACGAACCCACTGAAACAGGCGCCGGAGCAGGGCCGTCCACATCAGGCCTCATGGAAATGGACGACGGATCCAGTGGTTCCGAATTCTCTCCCGAAAACAACAAGGACGTCACTGAGCAGATGCAACGAGACGCAGAAGACGAAGAGGAGCTGATACAAGAAGTCGACGCCGATGACAAAGGCGATCTCGAGGATGACGAGCCGCAGATGAACTTGATTTCCGACGTGGATGCAGATTCCATCAAGGTTGTACAGTCAGCCTCGACGTTCAAGGGAAAGGAAAAGGCTGCGGCGAAGAAGGGGAATGGACACCCGAGCTTAGGGCCTGCCCCGACGAGGACCAGGAGGCAGATGTACACACTCCCAACGCCAAGTGTACACCATCGACACCGTGCTGTTCCGCTTTACAGACGCGACGGACGGGTTGAACGACTCAAGCAGCCTCCAGAGCTGTTCAAGGCACCTCTCATCGTGATGACAAACAGTATCATTCAAAACAAAGTCATGGAGCGGGTGAATAAAGCTTGGGGATATAATATCGGTCCTGGACCTCTATGGGAGATGGCTGAGGATCGGAGCTGGTTCAAGGAGTCCAAGATTCTCGGGCACGACGGTGATGGGGAGGCGGCGAGAAGACCTATGGTGCATCGCGACATTAGGGTGAAGAATGGTTGGAAAACCCTCGCCAAGGAGTATGTACGTTCATTTCGTCGTATGCTGACTTACGGCTGTTGCTGATCCCCGGCTCATTCCAGGGAAGCTGCTGTTTATTTGCCCACTGACACGATCACTACGGAAGAAGGCAATCTGAAGCCTCCTCCACCGTTGATATGCTACTTTGGGCCTCATGATACGCAAGCACGGATAGAGATGCAAATGCTTGACGCGCATCCCATGGGTATGCAGCTCAGTTTTGTCTCTTCATTGTGTTAACGTTTCCTTACCCCCAGCCGATTTCCTCCCGGAAAGTAATGCCCACGTCCTCAACCCTGGTGCACCCGCTTGGGGCATCGACTGGTGCCCGATTCACCATGACGATCGACCTGGTGAGTAAACAAATCATTATTTACAAGTTCTACTGATCCTGGTGTTTCTCTGTAGAGCGCGAATTCAAGCAATATCTTGCCGTGGCTCCCTTTCCTTCGAGTTCACACTCGCCTGAGATCGGAGTCAAAGCCCATCACCCCTCGCATGCGTGCATACAGATTTGGTCACTGTCCCAAGGACCAAACGCCATGAATGGCGATGGCGTGGATACGAGCAAGCCGGCCGCCGGGAGGATGAGATGCGAAATGGTGTTGTGTATCGAAGACGGCCCAGCTCATGACCTCAAATGGTGTCCCCTACCCAGCCATGACATGGTACGTTTGTTGTTTCCCCAATGGACACTTGTCTGATACAATCCCACAGTACTCCGACACAAACGGGCCACGGAAGTTGGGATTACTTGCTGGCACCTTTGAAGATGGTTCCCTGTCAATTTATGTTGTTCCCGAGCCCGAGGACATGAGGTCCGTGACAAGCGAACCCTCTTCACCCGTTTATGGTTTGTATAGTTTTCCCTCTGGAGCAACGCGACGTTGACGCTCCTACTTCAGTCAGGTTACCAATGCCAGTCATACGCGTTGAACTAGAAGAAACTTCATGTTGGTCTTTGGACTGGGCCAACAGTGAGGTGGTGGCTGTAGGAACGACGAATGGTGAGGGATCATGGGCTCTCGTCCCGTTTGACGCTGATTAAATTGGATTGATAAGGTGTTATCGCGGTATATGACATCGGTCCCGCTCTTCAGGGATCCGCTGGAGCAGGTACGTGTAGTTTCTCTCGCCCCAACAATTTCATCGCCACATCTGGATGTTATCCTTCAGATTCACCCTCCGTAACCGACCTTCTACCTACACATTACATCACTGTCCATCAATCCACAATTCGTGCTCTTGCATGGATCAGAACGCCACCCAGTTCGGCGTCAGGCATCCCCAAGCTCGATGAAGATCCAACCGTAATTGCGAGTGGAGCTTACGACGGTATGGAGTGTTTGACAGATATTCGGGAAGGTCACGGAAGCGTTATGAATCGCACTAGAGGTTCGCATATCAGCGTCTCTCACGAAGGCGAGAAGCTAAACTGTCTCATCAGATGTGATCAGCACGATGTCCTACTCTCCTTATGGCGGTGGACCTGTAACGATCGACCACGAAAACATAGTAAAAGCGTACTCCGCCTCGCCTAGCATGCTCGGGCGCGGACATACGTTGTTAGAGCCCCAGGGGCCAGTGTGGAGCGTGAGTTCGTCAGAGTGGCATCCTCAGCTTAGTGTTGGTTCGGCGGATGGTTCATGTCTGACAACGAACATGCTGCGGTCTACGAGACGATCTGGATCCGTGGTAAGTCGTTTTGTTTGGGATTTGAGCGGGAAATATGGCGCTGAAAAGGGTGACAGCCGTTCTTCGTGCACAAGATATATCAGATGGATTTCAGGAGAAAGACAGGGGAGTATCGGATGTTAGATCGGTTCTTGCCACAGGTGAGCCTTCCCTCCAAACCATCTTCTGATGTGAGCTCACATCCTATCTCAGGAAACCCAAGATCGCCCAGCAGCCATCAAAGCCAAATCATCCTCCAAGACTGAGAACGCCAAGGCACCTGCGTTGGGAACTGGCGCTTGGCCTCAACAAGTAGCAGTACACAAGGTGACGTGGAACAATGGAAATGGACTCGCTGCATGTGGGTTACTTGCGTCTGCTACTTCGTCCGGGCTTTGCAGGGTTGATAACCTTTGGGGGAGGTGGATGAAAGATAAGGTGCCGTATGGTGGAATCCAGCAAATTAGGAGGGAAGGGGTGGAGGATGACATGGACGTGGATTCGGAGGAGAGTGCCTCTGAGTGAGGGGGACATCTCGAATAGTGCTTCAGGCATTGAAATGGTTGTATGCTGGAATGGAAGTGAATAAATTAAGATTAAAAGGACATGATAAATCGACAATGGGATGAATCCGATGCTTAAGGAAGAAAAAGCTCTATGCGGATATCCGCTTGCTCCAAATTTTGCGTTGATAGTCTAGTATAATGGGTATAAAGTCCCAGAAGCCGAAGTCAGGCCAATATGTCGAGGTAAACTGGATTTGTGTATTCTCGCAACACTAGGGAAACATCAGCGGATCCCACGAATGAACGGATGACGTGGGGGTATGAACGTACCTGCCAGAGTAAGAAATCGCTGAGTCGTTTGACTCCGCTTGTTCTGATGAGAACGTCAAGGGGAGGACTGCCTCTTGCGGTCGTCATAAGGTGCTTCTCGATTTCCTCCTTGGTGAAGTATCTATCGAAGACCGTTGCTTGTGAGTTGGAGAGTCGGAAAACCGGGAAACGCACGTATCGGGGTCAATGTTATTTGCTAATGCCGTTTGTACAGTTTCTTCGATAGCTGTTGTCATCTCATCTCGAGATGTATAGGGCATACACAGATTGAAGATGGCTCTGTTATGTACGTCAACCGGGGCGTAAGCAAAGCGCGGGTGCAAGGACGTACCGGTTGTTATGTCGTGTCATCTTTTCCGCTTTCCGTACTGCATCCTGCACATTCCGAGGCAAGAGTTCCACTCGGCCGATAACATTCAATCGAACGCCATATTCGTCTAGTAGGTCCCTGCGCAGCGCGGGGGCATATGTGTTTAGTGCAGTCAGAGGAACAAAGTAAGCTTGCATACCCTTTGCTACAAAGTTCCAAGAGCTTTTCCTCAGCGAGAGCCATAAGCGCATCAACCTCTTCCGGAGGGCGTTTGAAATTCTCAATTGAGAAGGCATATGCAGAAACGCAGTGGATATTCATTTGGAGACACACATCCAGCATCTAAGCATATATATGGTCAATTAACGACACGCGTAAATAACCGGGAGTTCATACCCTATGGAGAGCGTCAAATCCAGCAACATGTCCCTGCTGGACCTTTTTGTTATGTATCCGTGCATAGCGCCGGTTCCCATCCATGACAAAGGCGATGTGTCTTGGCACCGGCCCTGCAGCGAGAACAGCGAGAAAATATTTTTGCGCCTTTGCGACGATTTTATTGAAGATCCATCGGAGGCCACGTCGCACGACCATGAGTGTAGAGAACAAGTAGATATCGTGGGAAGTGTGTCGTCACGGCTGCGACTCCGGATGTCGTTCCCAAGTTGTTCCCTCATCCCTTTGGCGTCCTCGGACTCGTCTAACGTGGTGAACGACAAATAGACGTGGCAATGCGCAGGGACAAGGCAGTGAGCGCTAGAGTAGAGAAGATGAAGAATACCCAGATAGCCAACAAACCGTTGCAAGTCCTCGCTCAATCTCGGGATTTCATTTTGATGACAGTTTACTTGGCAGTAATCTAGCAGGGATACTTGAATCCAACGACTGCTCATTCTGGCTGTTTTCCAGATATCTTTTTGCTCAGAAATTCCTCAAGACAAGACGAAAACGACTAGAATGGCGTTGCGGACACCTCTGTATCAGGTGGGAAGCCCTGACGCTCCGGTGAACTGTCCAGCTCGTAGGTATGTTTGCTTCCCTCCCTTTTCTGTATATAACAACAGATACATCTCAGGAATATACATTATGCTTGTTCGCCTTTCCAAGTCGTTAATGATTAACAAGAGCTAGGGAAACGAACGTAACCTTAGACCAACGTGAACATTGTTGATCAATTCTCCCGAAGACACTGGTGCCCCTTTTAGGGATTTAAGGTCTTTGGCCTCTGTGTCTTTGGTGGGAACTGAACAGTGTTCAGAAACTTCGAGACCTATGCAGCTGGACAAACAATAGTGTTGGGTAGGGAATATGGCTTCGGCTAAGTGTCCCACGCCTTGCGTCGCTGTATCTGATTCTTTCTGGACTACACCAACCAAAATAACAGGAGATGCGTGGTCTCTCTGTTCACCGTTTCGCTCAAGGCTGTTCCTGTATCGGTTTCCGCAGAGCTCGACCGCACATCTGAATATCGTTTCAATAACACTGCCAATTCCGTTCTCCAACTCCTGTATCCACAGAAGACATTTATCAAGAAGACGTTCGCAGGAGTCCGAGAGCCTACAGATCCATCCCCGTGACGCGGAATAATTTCCTGTTTCCTCCGAAGAAAGCTTCGGACCCCATACACGAGGTATGTTAGTGGATACAGTACTAGCTACTAATCTCACTTAGGCTGGTCCTATCGCAACGGCGGGCCCGAGCTATGGAACAAGCTCCACGACAATTAGCTTCTGATCAGTGATGGATTCTGCCTGAATCGCAATGTCACTTCGAAAGGTCCCCCCCCCGAGATCGGCTCGGCGCTGGATGTGTGGAGTCAAACACGGTTGACCTGTTCAGGCTTCGTGATAAGCTATCACTACCAGCCTTGCCTCGTCGTCATCCTTTGATCTGACTCATGACGACAGAAACTGCGACTCTACACAATTGTAAGAGCGGACTTGGCCAAGAATGGTGGCGGACTGCTTGACGATAAGGTGGGTACCGATAGCTAGATCGACGACTTGGATACTCACAGGAACCTTCTTCTGATCAGAGAGCTCCTTGGTGTCAGAACCCCATTTCAGCATTACCTTATCTTGATGGCATGAGTACATCCACTCGGACCCTACTCGTGCTAAGGCTACTGTTTTTCCACGTCAGACATCCTTCGGTGCTATGTGGCTTATGATCGCACGTCAACTTCCCTCTCTGTGGAATGATCCCTAAGAGAACCCAAAGTGGACCCTGCCGGCCCTACGGTACCGCCCTGTTCAGGAATCTCGCCGGAGAAGTCTCAAAGGGTCCTCACGATATTCATTCGTACTTGTATGTCCTATCTTAAACCGTGATTCATGGGTGCGACGAAAGTGGTGGTTCCCAAAAGAAGACCCGAAGGCCTGCTAGGCACTCTCAAGCAGCTCGACTTGGAGCACTCGCAGTTTAACCTGGGGTTGTCTAACCCGAGGAACTAGTAATTTGTACTACTGGTCTATCCAGGTGGATACTGCGGCAGGAGAACTGCAGACGCAGCTGGATTTGTGGAACCAAGTTCTAGTGTCAGGCGTCTTAGGTCTCTTGTATCTCTGTATGCTGGGACGCCGCTTCGAAACTGCTGCAGCGAAGCGCCGAACACAACAACTTGCTGGTGCAGTAACTCTCGGGAGGCAACTAATCTTTTCGCGGAATGCGCCGAGTCTCTTGAGCTTGGACCAGACTTATGGATTCCGAAACGATTTCAATTCTGGGCCAATCCTTCTGAGATCCCTCCCTTCGACAAATGAGGACATTTGTTACTGATACCGCAAAGTGCAAATCGCCGAAGCGTGACGGCACACCAAGTCCGCGAAGTCCTGTTCTGATATATTCGAGCTCGAATATCTTGGGATAGCAGGCGTTCTAAGCAAGGGTTCTCAGCTGGTGCCGGCGCGTTTGGCGTACAGTTCTGAGGGGCAATTCTCTGGCTGAATCCCTCGACGAGACCCTATGGTGACGAGTTGAAAGGCACATACTTACCCGGTTGGAGGTATGAATCTGTCGAGTATGTCAAACCTCGACATGCCCTTAACGTCGATTTTAAGTTTGGCCAGCGTACGTGCTTCACGAAGCACAGTCAGTTGCGACCAATGATTACTGACTGCCACATAGACTGAGAATACTCAAAGCCTTCGCTGCACTCACCAATCATGCGGCCTTAAAGCTTAAGCGCCCGCCGCCGCGTTCAGGGTCTGCGGACATTACGAAGTACACTCTATTTTCATATCCCTGCTCTGCTCCACACTTGCCGCACCTCTCGGGAACTATCTCACGACGGGAAATCCCTTCACCCGCCTTCCGGCCCGAAGAGTGTAAAGAACACGCGAGGCTACGATGAGGGATCTGCCACGAGGAGAAGTGCTCGGACGGGTATGTGCTTCTTTGCCGTACAGACGTATTAAAGCATTTGAAAGGAATATCTTTTGCTGGATGGGAGCGAACTAATGGCGTAGGCAGATACCTCTTAGTCACCCATCGGAAGAATAGTTTCTGAGGGTGACAGGAGGGTTGCTGAAGAACCGTTACATTCACAACAGTTGGGCTACGGATGGCTACAGCTGCCAACTCTGGCTTGGGTTCCCCTGCACAACTGTAATGGCCTATAGCAGCTAGCCGCCATTGCATGACTTCAACGCCATTGGATATAATGTATTTTCATTTTGAGGTCAAATAATGAAACGGAAACATAATATCTATCTACGTGGATCGATCGCCCTCTATCCTAATATATGTATCTGATCTTCTAACCTTATTCCATAAAATCGCCTTGAGGATTTCGGCTCGCATCACTAGAGCATCATGTTTGACTCTATTTTTTTTCGACTGATTATTTTGAATAGGTGGGGAGGCGTAACGAACACCACAACGACGACCCCTAATTTCCCAGAAGCCTAGTAAAGCGCCCTTGATTGGTTCTTGAATTGATTCGCGAGCCATATATATCTCGAACCTTGGGAGGTTGGAGGCGCTACTAATTGTAGCAGCTTTGTCATCCTGCCTTCTGGACGATGGACTCTCATTGGATTGGTCACACAACGTTCGTTCAGCAACTTAGGCGCCACCCAATGCCTATAAATGTACGGGGAGAACGGCTTAAATACCTCTACTGGCCCTAGTGTTTCCAAGATAAGACAATGGAACTCACGTCTTCACTACACCTCAGAGCGTTTGTCGCTTTGCTACCTACACTGGTTCTCTTTGTTGTCCTAGTTCCTCTCTCCATTGTTTGTTTTGGCTTCACTCTTACAAGACTCACACTGCTCCGAAAGCCTTTGCCCCCTGGGCCCTCGCTTCTAACTCGTTTGCTCGACAGAAAGAAAGAGGAATCTCCAGTGATGAGGCTTACACGCTGGGGTGGACAGTATGGTTCGTCGCGAGTATTCCTCGAAGAGTCGGTGACATCTGACCCCGAGTTTTCAGGAGATGTAATGTCTTTGATGGACTTTGTGCACTTGGGAGAACCCACAATAGGTTTTATAGCTACTGCTTTTGAACGCTATAAAGGCCACTGAGCAGGATACTCTAGTCCTTGGAAGCCCCAAAGCTGCAATTGACCTTCTCGAGAAACGCGGAAATATCTACTCCAGTCGACCGAGGAATGTTCTTGGGTAAGTCAACTTCTCTATGTCAACTACCTGGGTTTTCTTAATGCCTTTAGCGGCGAAATATGTTACCGAGACTCAAAGGGGACGCTTATGCAGATGGGACCGAAGCTGAGAAAATTCAGAACCGTACCGCATATTACTACGTCTCTACCGCAGCTAGCTGACTGCCTTCTATGTAGCTCATGAGTGTGACTATGGGTGTAGATCCTTCAAAACGGTTCAGGCCATTGGAAAATATTGAGTCCAAAATTTTGTTGCGAGACTTAATTCTGGAAGGTAGTGTGGACAAGTATCGGAGCCACGTTGAAAGGTGGGGATATGGCCAGCTTGACGCTCGAAAGGTGGCAGCTGCTTACATTGTGTTCATCTGCAGATCCATATACTCGGTGGCATTCTTCACAGCCTATGGTCAACGTGTGAAGACACTAGTCGAAACTGACCTCCTTGAATTCTTTATCGGATTATTACGCTGTACGTCATATGACGTCTCTAACCAACCTCATACATTCGAGGCTAACAACAGCTCATTCACAGTTTTCCGGAGGTAGGCACACGAACAAGGATATCCCGATAAAGCCAACTAACGAATGCCTTGGTCCCCTTGTGTAGACATTCGTGAGCTGTCCTTGTACGGAGAGTAAACTGGGGCTGATCGGTTTCCGCCTAGGTTGCCAGGGGATCACCTGGTTGATCACGTACGGACGAGATAGATATTTTGCTCAAACTAGTGGCACTCACAAGTACTGTGTAGTTCCCCATCCTCTTGCGCCTTCCGGTGAGGCATTTCATACGAACGCGTCTCAAGAAGAACTCAAGTCTACGTAGCGCTCATTGCAATGGTTCCGCAAAGAGGCTGAGAGACGTGGCGACATAGAGGAGCGCTTCTTCAAGTCCTGTCTCTATCGGACTAAAAGTGCAGTCAGCAAGGGACTAACTTCCATCTGTTCTGCTGCACGTGCCCTGGAGAGGCAATCAAAATTGGGTCTCAGCGACATTGAAATTGCATTTATGGCTGCAGCACCTTACTCTGCTGGTATTGCAACGGTACGATTCCTAAATGGGATTCATGAACGAAGTTGCAGCTCAGCATCTTCAGACTCTTAGATCATTTGAAGCCTTCACAGGTGAGCATATTGAGATTCAACTTGTATGGCTTCCTCAGATGATAACGCCTCAAAAGCCGCGATGGTTTTGAACCCTCATGTGATGAAGAAGGCTCAAGAAGAACTCGACGCAGTCGTCGGTCCCCAAAGAATGCCCGGTTTCGAAGATTTTGATTCCCTGCCCTATATCCGGGCTATTATCAAGGAAACTTTGCGGTGAGCTGCCAGTTGGATAACCCCCTACTCAACTAAACCACAAATAACTGACAGTTGGCATCCATCCATTCCTCTTGGTCTTCCTCATGCGGTTACAGAGGACGATGTTTATGATGGCATGTTCATCCCTGCTGGAAGTACTATTATCGCAAATATTTAGTGAGTGGCATAGTCCTCTTAGTGAATGGATCTAACGTTCACCCGCTGAAGTGCAATCACACGAAATCGGGAGGTTCGAATTAGCAATTGTAGATAAGTGATAACGACTCAAATTTTCTCTAGCTCTTCCCATACCCGGAGAAGTTCATACCCGAGCGGTTCCTAGACAAAACTGATCCAGTTCTCAAGAACTATAGCATAACATTTGGTTTCGGGCGCCGAATCTGCCCTGGTCAACACATAGCCTCCGATCAACTTTTCTTGCTTGTATCTAGGTGAGCAGAGAGATACTTCTTCACCTTGAGAAGGCTGAGATGGAGAACTAGGGTTCTATGGGCGTTTGATATCCTTCCGCTCGATGGCAATTTGGACCTCTTAGGCCAACCAGCTCAAGACACGCCAGTCCAACTGCCTTACAAACTTGCCCCTAGGGCAGATTATGTGCGTTCCATTGTTATGGAAGAGGCTCTGATGGCGGAGGAAGAAGCCAAGGCTTGGGAATGTTACGGTCCTAACTGAAGCATTACTGCGTCGAGGAATACGAGAACATGAGTAAAAAGCCAAATCGAACTGTTGTTGTACGTAGTGCTATGCTAGGAAATCACGTATAAGAATCTGGATTCCCGCTTCTGCTGCATTCTGTACATATTCCAGTCGTGCAAACCCATGTCCCCGTGCTCGTAAAGCTTCTACAATCATTCTACGATAAGGCTCAACCTGTGCTAGAGCTCCACCGAAGACGAGAACTGATGTAGGAGACTGGATATCCGAGCTCCTGGAAAGGAGACGAGCAACTGTGTCTGCAGCTGATGAAGCGCCTTTCTCAGCAATTCCCACTGCTTCCGTGTCTGGCAAGATATCAGAAGCGGAAGGGAACGCGTATTTGAAGACAGCGCGGCAAACACCAGCTACACGAAGTTTGGGGTCGGAATCGGTGGACGAAGGATCTTGGCCCTCCTTCAAGATAGGGGGAACGTTGAGGTATACTGCCGATATCAGTTCACCAACTGATTGACAGCCGAAGTATTTCGTTATGGCAAGGTGGAGGTCCGTAGGGGGCAATCCGCGATCACTTTGGTCCAACGCTGCTCGAATGGCATCCCTCCCAATAGCGAAAGCGGAGCCTTCATCGCCTAACAAGTAGCCCCAACCGCTGGTCCTGCTGAGAGGCTTCGGAAGCGAGGACTGACCATCACTGTTCGAGATCCCATAACTATATGCAATCGTACCAGTTCCTGTCACCAGAACGACACCACCCGAAAACTGAGCAGAGTTTGTGTCTTGGGAAGTGACAATCGCAGAAGAGAGGAGAGCAGCATCATTAGTGATCCTCAAGGTCTCGGGGTCTGAAAGATTCAGAAGAGCGACTATTCGGAGCCGAATCGATGCTAGATCAGCTGCCCGATCAAGTCCTGCACCTCCTATCCAAGCGCCGGCGAAAATGGGATTTTCGGGAGGAAGAATCGGAGGAATAGCATACTTCGGGGCAAGGTGTGAGAGAGCAGCAGTGACGGCCCTGCTTAGGACTGAAAGAGCAATATCATGACCGAGAGTGACACTAGAGACGCATTGAGTTACAGCATACTTAGCATGAAGGCTGCTCACAAGTTGCATGGCCCAGCTTCACCTTGGCAGACAATGCCATCCTGGTTTGCAATTACTGCTTTACACTTGGTTCCACCAGCATCAACACACAGAACAAGACGATTGCTTGTGTTCGGAATGGGAACGGGAAGACTGTCGTTAACGCTCCCCGAAGCTTCCAAAGCGCGCTTTAAAAGCCCTCCGGCACTGTCCAGGATTTTAATGGCGTTAGGTATCGAGGTTTTATGATGTTCAACGACTAAGGCAAGTTTGACATTGTCTTGACAAGAACTGAGGAGTTCGTCAATTTGTGAGCCGGAGAGGGTTGTGCCGGGTAAGACGGTCCTAAATATTCTCCGGGCACGATCGCGGAGCTTCAAATTAGAGGGTTTGACATCCACCATCTACCCAACGTTTCGGGTTACGGTTCAGGCTTCGGTGCGGAAGGAACGTCATAAATTGCACTCACTAAATTTCCGTAGGTTTTACCGATTCGAATCATTACACCCGTAGATATCATATTTAGGATCTGTGCAATGATGAGTCCGATTAAACCGAACCCGCCAAGGAAACGCACGAGTTTGGTGGCAGTTCCGGCTTTCAACCTAGTACTTCCGGTCACAATTTCGGGACCTACGACGCACTCGATGACATAGTCGCACTTGCCCTGCATATTGCTTGGTTTCACGCAACATATACCAATTGCTAGTGCACCAAGGCCCTGGGCATATGATATACCCCCGAGGACATATGGGGTTCGTCCCGAAGTTGCAATACCGATCACTGTATCTAATTGGCACAGAGATGGATCGAGGGCTTGCAAATTTTCTGCAGCGAGACTGGCCGAGTCCTCAGCACCTTCGGCGGCCTTCCGTATAGCTACATCTCCACCAGCAATAATCCTGTTGTTGCGATAGGGTCTGATGGAAATCTTGGAATTGATAATACGACTTACCCTACAAACTGAGAATGAGGAGCGGAGAAAGTCGGGGGTCTAGTCGCTCGGGTGAAATGGGGTTTATAATTGACGTTAGTAGTCTCCTTACATTTCCGAGGCATCTAATATCCCAAGCCTATGAGCATGTCAATTTCTTTTCCAGAAAGTAACGAGGGGAAACAACGCGAAAAATACCTTCCGCTAGTCCCAGCACCGATATAGATGACACGCCCACCATTCTTCACTCTGTCTGCAATTAGATCGATGACTGCAGCGACGTCTTCAAGGCAGTATTTGACGGCCTCAGCAACTTTTGTATCTTCTTTATTCATAATTCCTGAAAATTCGGTCGGGTCGCCAGATTTTCTTATTAGGGAACATGAAAAAGAAACTCACTGCACAGTTCAATTGTCGGTACAATGTCAATATTTGATGATTGGACATTGCGGCCTTCCGTCTGTAGGCTTGAAAGTCGAACCATTGTGTCCGAGTCAGCCATAGTGGTAAACAGGTCGTTGCAATGAGTTCAGGAGGTTACATATTTTCAGCAAGAAATCGGAAGACATTGTTAACAAATTACTAGCCGACATCCAGAGCACATGGAGCATGCGGTGCTCAAAGAATCCTATGCCGTTCAGGAGTAAGATGGTCCTGAGGCGAGTGTCACGATGGCACAGACCACGTGACTTTTCTTAAGCCTTCTGTCAGGTGCTTTCTCGATTTGAATTATTTAAGAATATGAAGTATTTGAAGCGTTGGATATGGCCCGGAAGCCGAGGTATGCCTGTTCAAATTATTCTCCTCCGGGACGGCATCAAGAGCGAAAGTCTACAATTTGATAAAGAACATCTTGCCGAACTCGTACAACCTTCCCCATGAAGGTATTGCACATAGCTACAAGCTTCTGACATACTTTGTTTTCAGTTGCATGTGATAATTGTGTGAGGTATATATCAGTGTATCTCCGACAAGCAGCTCCACAAATGAGGAAAATTGCGACTGGGTTGGGAAAATGTGGCGCTCCGTGTGACAACCTTACGTCCTATTTCCCGCAAGTACCACGAAAGTCCTTTTCAAGGCCTGCTTCCACGCGACGAAGTCGACTTTTAGCCGTGTGCATTATAACTAGCCCAAATCCCCTTAGGTCAGGCTATGGTCGGAACTTGGAACGGGTTCTCGTTGTCACTTGTGAAACCTATAATTTCACAAAGGCGGGTCACTTGAATCCGGGCACTTAGACACCCCAGCTAACCACATATGTGATAATGATCCTTCCTAATGTCTCCCGGTACAGTATCCTTTAAGCATTTCACCATATCGTATCGATGCCATCGTCAACTGCATATAATTATCTCTTCCATACCTCAAATCGATAACATAAGATAGATTGAGCATACACTGTCGAAATCTTTGTCGCCGAATTCCGTTTGGGAAAGTGACAAAGATCTCCCTCAAAGCCGACTCATCTGGGAGCGCCGATACCCGAACGCCCAAAATAGCCAATCTTAGTATTCTGACCGAATTCTGATATTAGGTCAGTAAGTAAAGGTAAGTAATCCCAAAAGGCTGCAGGAAAGAGGCGAAATGTTCATTTATTCGTCATTGCCTAGAACGGTTGCCCTCTCTGCTACTACCGAAGATGGTTATTGGCAAACCCTCTCAGACATCCGTTCCTCACACCCATGTCTCATATATCGCCTCTTCCATTATGTTATCACTATGACTACCCTTGAGATAGCTCTACAAGACAATCAGTCAGGGATTCCCCTGTGGACTGTCGTGAATCTATAGAGCTGGCAATTGACAATTCTGTGCCAAAAATGTGTACGAAAGGCAGTGGGTGTATCAATCGGCATCCAATGCCTCATTCCGATATAACGCTGTCAGCACTCAGGAACGCCTGTCGAATGTCTGTCTAGATCATGATCGTGATGCCAAGATATAAATAAGGTTAAACGTTGAGGTTTTTCTTTCCAGTTACTTACCACTTTAGACCACTTTACACGGGCTTGAAAAGGGTCGTTGACCTTATACGATCGAAGTTCTTGGCCGAGCCAAATTTCTGGCAATCAACGTTGAGCCTAATCACCAACGTGCATTTGAGTCTGGAGGAAGTATCACAACAAGAGACCTTCGTGACTAAGACAAGACTTCTTATGCGAGAGTGGCTCATCATAGTTCACTTGGTGATATTGAACAAAGTCACGATCTTAAGTAGTTGGGGATATACAGTATGTAGATGAATCTTTCTACCCTTAATTCCGACCCACATCGTCAACGGTCAAAGTCTACGTGTAATGGAGGTTGCCACAATCAAGCGGCATAACTAATACAAGCGTAAGTAAACGAAACGCTGGCCTATTTTTGCGAACGATTAGAGTGTATTTGCAAGCCGTTTCCGGCAATTCAGTTCCAATTCGGTTTTGCTGAAAACTGGAGCTGTAAATAATACCTATCCCGATAGATTGCTTCCTTCTATGTACCTATGGGTGTGTATTTAGATGCCACCGTGTTCCACTACTGACTTGCCCTCCACAGATGTTTGTCCAAGGCAAATGGCACAGGATAAATGTGCGGAGAGTCCTAACCTACAACTCAGCCTCACAGAAATAATGCAATAAAAGTCAGTGGGGTGTTAGAAGAATCTTCCACGATGTCTTACCTATGATAGACTCTAATAGATATAGGGCGGTCAGCTTGAGTGTTCGAGCCGGTTTGCGGGTGAGCGGCCCGCTTTGTGACGAATTCTGCTCTTGGAACGAAGGCAGCTGAAAGCACATATCTGTGCGCCGCAAAATACCCTCGAACAGCACGGATCGGCCGCTTACCCGAGCCCCGCCAAAGCCGGCACAAAATCAAGCATGGGATCATTCTAGATGGACCTAGAGTCGATACACGACGGCTTAACGCTCTCGCGGAGATTCCAAGTCTGCCTTCCTCTCGTTGATCCGAAGTCCAACAACACCCTTCCCGGCCATTCTTGCAAAATTTGATTTGAATATCTTCCATTAAACAAATGTTTCAAGCATGTCAAGGTTCTCGCTTCAGCACGATTTTTTGTTGCCGGCCGTCTGTGAATTATCTGCGAGGGTGCATAGGACAAGTCACCGACTCCTGCAAGGGCACATTTTTTGCAGCCGGGCATGTTCCTGAATGACTCATAGGGGCATCGAGCCTTATTTGAGCGTCGGCTTCCGGCGGGAAGCTGCGCAACGCGATCTCACAAATCTTCACGGTAGGTGAAACGAGACCGACGTGACATCCGCCGCCGCCGCCGCCGCTGTGGAGATTGCCGTTCGGTTACGTCCACTCAGGTTCTCACCACCTATCAGAATAGATGAGGTGGAGGGATCTTTTCCTCGGATTTTAGTTTGCTGTGAGTCCCTGTGAATTGATTACTCCTGCCAGGTGAGAGCGAAGGATGTGAAGGTGACGTTAATTTTTAGCTAATATTTCTGTGGGATTTTCAGGAATAAGGGACCACTGGCCGCTTATTTAACCGGCGGTTGGTGAACGTGACTGGTGATGACTTCATGGACATGAGCCACTGGTGACTGAACGTAAGCGGAGTGTAGGCAACAGTACATAACCAGACAACTTACCTAACACTGGTCTTTGTGCTGTTGTGTTTCCTCTGCGGCAGTCCAAGGGAACCAGGCACTTAGCAAACACTTATCTACCATTACCACCGTTGTAATCTTAGAACCAAGGTCATTTATAATCGATATGAT
>JAEUWS010000389.1:0-48617 GCA_018524945.1 Podaxis sp. C-F-92630
AAGGCTGAGTTGCTGTAGGCATGTGGCACTTGGACTTCAGAGTTTAGGTTGGTCATGTCATTGGCTGTTTGTATAGGGATGGCATCTCAGATGCCACTGGGAAGTCCTAGCTCTTGTAGGATGGTGTTGGTGATGGCAAGGCCACAGGGGTGGGTGGTAGGGAAGACTGGTGGTTCCATAACACAATTCATGAGCTCTTGGACATACTGGTTGTCCTCAAGTTCTATGTCTACAGCTTTTTGCTTTCCTCAAGCTTTTGAGGACAGCACTGGTTGGGCTAGTTCTGCTGTTCTCTATTTGCCCTTGTCCTTCAAGGATGAGGGCAGTGGTCATTCAGTTGTCTTACTTCTTCCTCTATTGGATGTCATGGAGGAAGATCATGATGGAGGAGCATTGGTGTTCCTCCATGAATTGGGTTTGGCAACTTGAGTGGGTTCTAGCATGATTGGGCATGACATGGTTGTTGGCCAATCTTGGTTCTGTGGTGGTAGTTGGGGTGCCTGCATCATTTGTTGGACTGATGCATGCTGTTGCTGCATGAGTGGCATGACAGGCAGTTGATGATATGGCAGGTATGGGTTTGTTGGTGGAGGGTAAGGCCTGTATGGTTGTGGGAAACTGTACATGTGTGGAGGCAGTGGGTAGAATGCAGGGTATGGAAAGCCCTGTGAATTGTGAGGGTGGCAGAGGCATTGCATGTAAATGCAATGGGTCCATTAGATTTGGTCCTTGTGGTATCAAACCCACAAGGTTAGATAGTAGTGCTTGTTGGGCAGTGAGTTGCTGCCCATCATGAGGTAGAGCTGGGATCAGGTCTGGTGATATATCCATCAACCTTTCCCCTTCAAGGCCTGTTGGAGGGCCTCCAGTGTGTGCAGGGTGATTCAGATCACCCTGCATTGCTTGTTGTTGTTGCTGTTGGGCATTTTGGGTTTGCTGGGGCTGTTGTGTGTCCATAGTGGTGGTGTTGGAGAGAGGATGAATTAAAGTTATTTGTCCAATCTTTGTGTTCCCCAACATTGGAAACATAATCCTCAGTGTTGTGTGCCCAAATTTGGGCACCATCAATTTTTCCATGGATAGTCATTGTGTGATCCATGGCAGGTGTTGGATTGTCTTGGCACCCTTCAGCTCTAGGTACCAATCTAGAGCTGCTAGGTCTTTGCAGTGAGTATATGGCTCCCAGGTCATATTGCCCAAACTCCAGCAGACCTGGAACTCCATCTTGCCATCATTTGTAAAACAATGACTGATGATTTCATCAACAAACCATTCATGTTCATTGTCTATGCCAAAGTCATAGGGCTCTTGTTTATTTCAGCTTGGGAATAGTGCATCATCCAATGCATTGTAGGGCTGCAATAGGGATATATGGAACATTGGATGTAGTTAATGTTCCTGTAGGGCCAGTGGTAGCTTGAGATGATAGTTAGACATCTCAGGCTTGGCTTCTAGGACCTTGAAGGGTCCTATAAATTTTGGGCAGAGCTTGTGAGCTCTGCCTTTTGACAGGTTTATGTTTTTCATTGAGAGGAAGACCAGGTCCCCAGTTTTTATGTCAGGTTCAGGCCCTCTCTTCTTGTTGGCCTGGCAGGTCTGAAAGACCTGTGCTTCTATTATGGTGTCATGAGCAGATGCCAAGTTTGTCAGGGCAGCTTTGGTGAATAGTCTAATACCCTTAGGAGGTGTTGGGTCACCCTGTATCTCTTGGATCATACTGGGCATGTATCCACTATTCAACTCAAATGGTGCATATCCAGTGGTAGTGGATATACTCAAGTTTATAGCAAACTCAGTCATGGGTACCTTGTCCACCCAGTTCTTTTGGTCATGGCTGACTGATGCTCAGAATATCTGTCCAATATTCCAATTCATGTGCTTGGTCTGCCTGTCCATTTGTGGGTGGAATGATGTAGACATTAGGAGCTTAGCTCCTAAAATTTCATGGAGTTCTACCCACCAGATGGAAGTGAACTTTGAATCTCAATCACTTATGATCAAGCTAGGGAGGCCATATAGCCTCATGATTTCTCATAAATATATCCAGGATAGCTTGGATGCTTTCATCCACATATGTACTGGAATCAGGTGTACCATGCTTGTCATTCTACAAATGATGACCCAGAGGTAGTTGAAGCCTTTGGACTCTGGGAATGGACCAATGAAGTCCATTCCAATGGAATCCCAAGGTTTGGTCAGGATTGGTAGCAAATGCAGTCCTTCCAAAGGTTTTGTGTTCAGAACCTTCAAATACTGACATATTTCACATGTTCTTGTTACGGTTTCAGCTATAATTAGATCCTAGTTACTCAGCACATCATTTCACCCGCTGTTTCATCCCTTGCTACAGTTTACCTTGGTCATCCACTTACCCAGTTCCCTCATTTCATCTATTCTTAGCTCTCCTCCTACAGTACATAAACCCTAGGTAGTACACCTGTACTCCTTATGCTTTACCAACTAGTTCTTTCCCCTTTGCTCATCCTCAAGCCTTTGCCTTAGTTGCAACCTGAGTTCATACAAAGGTCATAACAGTTCTGCAGAACATGTGTGTATCCTTGGCTATTTTTGGCCACCAGTACCACCTTTGGAGGTACTCTGCTGTCCATTGGTCACTAAAGTGACCAATGATCTTATGAGCTTTATTTAGAAGCTCTGTAATTAGTTGTCAGGTGTTCAGTATATACACTACCTCTTGTCCTTGGGAGGTAGTCCTTTGGATGATACTGTCATTGTTGATGGTAAAGCTGGTGTACTTATCAGGTACTTTGAGCACTGCTGAGAACACAGGGTCCAATGCATATCCCTCTTTAATTGTTTGGGCTATATCAGTTGGAAGCTCCATTGGAGCTTTGGTCATAACATTGCCTGTCAGTGCATCTCCCAGTGTTGGAGGCTCAGTGGGTTGTTCTTGTGTCTCCTGTTGAGCAGCCTGTCTCTAGGCTTCTTCTTGAAGTTCATGAGCTTCAATTTCACATTCTTCCTGTCATTCATGCAGGCAGGTACTTCATCACAATGGTCATTCAACCATTGCCTTGACTCTGTTGAGGAGATGTTCAATTTCCTCAGTTTGTTGTATGGGTAGATCTTTGCAGTGAGGATCAATTTTGTAATCAGCTTGGACATAATTTCCAGGGGAGTGTTCCTCTCCTGGGGTATTGCTTTCAAAGTAGTGAGACAGGCAGTCCACTACCTTGTTTCATTCACCTTTGACATATGTGATGTCAAAGTTGAAGTGCAATAGGTAGTCCATCCATTGTTGTTGTCAGCTGGACAATCATGTTTGGGTTTTGAAAAACTCAAGCACTTTGTGATCCATGATTACATGGATCTGATAGCCAACAAGTTTGTCCTCCCATTTCATTAGCACTTCTAAAATCACTAGTGTCTCAAGTTCATGCATGGCATAGTTTTGCTGTGCTGGGGTGAACTTCTTAGACATGAACCCTGCTGGGCAGCAGTCTGCCCAGGTGGGTCCTTGTCCATACATAGCTCCAATGCCTGTCTTAGAGGTGTTGCAGATGATCCATATAGGTTCCCCAGTTCTGGGGTCTATTGGTTTGATGATAGGGGTCTTTTTGCAAATCCTCTTCACCATGTTGAAACATCATTAGTGAAGGGGTCTCCAATGGAACAGTGTCCCATTCTGGGTGATCACAAGCAGTGGCCCTGTATATGCAGACACATCTGGCAAGAAATTTGCCAGGTAGTTGACAAGTCCAATGAATCATTGGACATCAGTGTAGTTTCTGGGAGTGCACCATTCCCAGATGCAGGTCAGTTTGTCCTTGTCTGGGTGTATCCCTTGGTCATCTATGATATGGCCAAGGCAATTGATGCAATCTGCATACAGATCACATTTGGATTGTTTGACATATAACTTGTGTTCACACAGTTGCTCAAACACAAGTCATAGATGATCTTTGTGTTCATCTATCAAATCAGAAAATATAAAGATGTCATCCAGGTATACATGTACACATATGCCTATGATATCACAAAAGATAGTAGTCATTAACTGCTGAAAGGTTGCAGGGGCATTGCAATCCCCCTGCTGCATTATGTTACTGACATATGTGCCAGCAATTGTTGCAAATCCTGTTTTGTCTATGTCTTCCAGACATACTCAGACTTTCTCATAGGCATCAGCAAGATCAATCTTGGATTGATATTGCACTCAAGCAATGTCTTCTCAAATGATGTCTTGGTCTGGTAAGAGCATAGCATCCTTGACAGTGTTTTTGTTTTGTTGTTGTGCATCAATGACAGTTTGTAGTTGACTGTCTTTCTTTGGGATGCACAGTAATGGTGTCACTTGGGAGACATGTTGTGGCTCCCACCATTTTGCATTTACATAGTGGTTGAGTTTCTGGTGAAACTCCCCATGCAGAGACTGAGGGCATCAAGGAGTGAAGTAATTGTACTTCTTATTCTCATTGATGAGGTTTATTTTATGATTTACTTCATGAAATGGTGGTAATTTGTTGGGAGGACCTTGCATGATGTCCTTGAATTCACTGAACCACTGCTGGTGCAGAGTCAGTATGTCCTTCTTGGAGTGCTGACCTTGTCACTCAGGGTGGTGATTCCTCTTTTCAGTGATGATATGAGCATTTCATATCTGTGTTTCTGATTTGTCTTCCACTGGAAGACAAGTGACTATCATACTGTGGAGTTGACTTTGTGTCCTCTTGTCAGGGTAATATGCCCTGGTGAACTCCTGGGTTTTGACTATGTCATTGAGGCTGGGTTGTGTAAACCCAGTTGTAGTTCATCTCCAGGACAACACATTTCCCATATGCTGCATACCATGGCATTCCATTCTGTGGGCATACAAGGATTGTAGTACTGCTCAAACATTGGGTTCTGAGTGGGTTTATCTATTAGGTGAGGTTTATGCCTCATTTTTTGTAGTCCAGGAGGTGCATTTTGTCCCTCTTGGTTTGATGAAGGTTGTATTTTCTCCTTCAGTTTGTGTCTCTTGGAGGAGACTTTGTGTTCTCTGTGGCCTATGTTCCCCCTTCAAGAGTTCATGGAACTCTTGACTTCTTCTGATAGATGGTGACTATCATGGGGTAATGTTTCCCCTCTCAAGCTTTGTTCATCATCTCAAACTTCTTCTATGGATGTTCAACAGATATTATCTCATCAAACATCCTCCACAAGTCAACTTGACTTGTTTTTGTCAGTTGCACAGTGGCAGTGCAGGTGGGTATCTGATTTGCCTGTGAAGTCCACTACTGTGATGGTCTCATTTCCTATTCTGACTTCATTCTTAATGAAGTCAAGGATGACATTGTTGGTACACATGAATGGTGTACCGATTATCATGTCATAGCAATCAAAGTTTGCTACATCTATATACATACAAGTATGTATGTTTCCAATGGCAACATCTATTGTCACACCATATTTTACAGTGGATTGGCTACCTACCATTCCCAATTGTAGGGTGTGAGGGTCCAATAGTTCATTGACCCTAATACCTGCTACCTGAGCAAAGGTGGGGGTTATGCTGGTAGTTGTGCTACTGGAGTCCCATGAGGTCCAGGCATCAATACCATTGATGCTGACAAGGGTTGCAAGACATTGTTTCTTGCTGAGGGATGCTCATGGTTGAAGGATTTTATCCTTCTCTTTATGGAGGGTAACACAACATACCCTCACCTCATGATCAGGCTTCTCACTGGGTTCTACAGTGAGTGTGTTGATGACATCAAAGTTGTCATGGCCTCTGTCCCTGGTGTCTTCTGTGTCACCAATCATAGCAGTGAAATCATATTCATCATCAATGTCAGATCCATAGTCTGATTCAATGACTTTGACTTGTACTAGTTTGTCTCCATTTGACAAACTGGGTTCTGGTTCTTCTTGGATCTCAGTGTTATTATCTGAGGTCAAGTTTTGTTCAATTTCTTCAGCCTCTTGCTGAAGGATTTCTTCATTGTTTGCTGGGATGACTGTGTGTGCAGCTCATACATAGCTGCATCACTTCCCTTTCTCTGGGCAGTCATGTGCCCAGTGGCCATGCTTACTGCATTCATAACAAGGCCCTTTCTTTATGCCCTTGTTCCCTTGAGTCTGCTTCATAGGTGCTTTGTTTTGTACCTGAGGTTTAAATTGGGCCTTGGGTTTGCTTTGCTGAAGTGGAGGCCTTGATGGTCACTTTGGTGGTAAAGCACTTGATGATCACCTTAGCTTGTGAGCAGGGATGCAGTCCTGCCCTGCAGATATGTGATGAGGAACACATGTGGTCCCTGTTCTTAGTTCAGCTGTGGCAGGTTTCCTGGAGAAGCCTGCAGATGGTTCATGTGATTGAGAAGGTCTCAGTACCTTCTCAAAGAAAGCACTGCTTTGCATCCAGTTCTCATAATCAGCTGCATGTGCCACAAAGTCCTCAAGTTGATTCATCTCAGGGGACAGCCCTCTGTTGAACATGAGGAAGTGTCTCATGGTTTGTGGGAGACCTTCCAAGAAGGTCTCAATGAGAGAGTAGTCATTGGGGTGGACAGCCATATCTTGCAAGTATCCCAAGATGGCATCATAGTAATGTTGAATCCCTTCTCTGGGATTATACCTGACCCCTTTGAGGCTCTCATGAGCCTTGTTTATTGACATTGGTCCAATGAATCTGTCATAGAGCACCATGATGATGCTCTTGAACATCCAATCATATTTGCTATGATCTATACTGAGTACATGGTGAATGAACATCTCCTTTGCCTCTCCCACAAGGTAGTATTGGAGAGTTAGGATTCATAGTCAATCTGTAGCAGGACTCTATCCCCCTAGTCCCTTCATGGTGAAGTTGGCACAGAGGCTCATCACAAATGACAATAAATCTCTGAATTGGTGACTCCCACCATATGGTTCCAAGCTCTTTTCTGTAGGGAGCTTGTTTAACAAAGGTTTATAACCTTTGGGGTATTTGATTGGTTGCACAAGGTATTGGTCAATCATTCAGTGTAAACAGTTGTACATAAGGTTGTTGTAACTCTGGATGGATTGGACAATCCCTGGAGTTACTGACTTGTCACATGCCTCTCTTACTAGAGAGTAATGACAAGTCCCTCTGTTCAGTGTTGGGAGTCATGAGGTGTTATGCACCTCCAGCTCTTCTTCCTCTTTGTCTTCATCTTCCTCTCATACTGGAGGAAGGTTTTGAAGGGGTTGTAGGTTATGCAGCAGGGGCAAGCTTTGTCCCTGTGAAGGTGGTTGTAATGGTTGTTGGGGTGGGGAGGCTGCCCTAACTGTTTTGCAGGAGTCAGATGTTTGGGGCATCTTAAGAGGGCCTCCAAAGAGTACATGAGTAGCAAGCCTTTGCTCCTTGTGTTCTGACATGGTGGCTTCAACAAGTATGTACCTGTTGAACCTAATGTACTGGTTGTCTATCATAGATGACCCATGAGTACAGATGTCTTCATTTTGCATTCATTGTAGGGCAACCTGGTCACTCCATTTATCAGCACAAGGGGTTCATTTGGCTGTAGGCAATATGAACAGAGTGCTCGAGGCTTGGAATGAGCCAGCATTCATTGGAATGCTAGTGGCAGAAGGTTGTTCAGCTTTAACATTTGATGTTAAGGCCATTGGGGACTTTCCACTGACTATGGGCTTAGCTGATTGTGATTTCACAGTTTCAGGATTCATTGCAGAGTAGTTACTACCCTGCACTGTTGTTCTTGGCAATGGTATGCCCATTGGTCCTTTCCCTTTGGGGTAAGGGACAGGAGGCAGTTGGGGAGACCAATGCAAACTTGGGTTAGTAGTCTGACCCTGGGGGTCAGGCTGCATCAGTAGAGAGGGTGATTGTTGGGTGTATGATGCCCCAGTAGTTGGGGCATAATGTTGCTGGCAGTTTGCAAAGGTGTCATTTCCCAGAACAGTTTCACCATCCATGACAGTGGACTCTTCAATAGTGAAATGTGCAGCTCTGAGGCTGTACCCTTGTGCACGTCAACATTGCACACTGAGGCACTCATTATATGCTTGATCTGTTTCCCCTGGTTGCTGGGGCACATGCAAGTGCACCACAGCTTGGGCAGTGTTTGATAGAGCAGTTGGAGATAAGGGTGTGATGCAAGATTGTGGTTGGGGTGTTGCCAGTGGCCTGTTATTATTGCATTGACAATGGTGCTTGTGCATGGGGTGTTGTTCTGCCCTCTTGATCACCTCATCAATTTTGGTGATGAGGGGATCAAAGGTGATCCCATCATTGGCAGAGTTGAGGACATGCTTGAGGTATGGTTGAGTATGTAGACATTGTGCATCAGTGTAAGGTCAGTTCATTTGACCTTTGTGGCTCAGGCCTTTTGGTAGGCCATGCAAAGCTTTGTTAAAGCTTTGATGTATGTGGTGCAGAATCAGTTGGAACTGACATTTATTGGGGAGTCAGTTTCCCTATATGATTCTGCTATGATCATCTCAGTGTATACCAACATTTGATGTTGGTGTTGGCATTTAATAACACCATAGTCTGTAAATATAGAGTTGACTTGGTCTTCTAAAGAGACCACATCATTAAGGGCAGGAGGCAAAAATTCAGGTGTCAATGGTTCAGAGTGTGAACCTTCAGATTGATATGTCATGCTTGACAGTATGGATTGTGCTGTGAGGGGATGACTCAGTTCAAATTCAGGGAAGAGAGGAAGCTCCAGAGGAGCTTCCTCACTGGTGGTAGATGAGTTGTGAATCAATACATCTGTTGTTGGGATGCTGATAGGGATTGGGAGAGTTGGGTTGTTGTGTGGTGAGGGGATGGAAGGGGGATGGGGCATAGTTGGTGTATGCATGTCTTGTGTGCTTGCATCATGTGTTGTCATGTCAAATTGCAGTTGTGTGTCTTCAGACACATCATAGTGTCCTGGGGGATGATTCTGTTGTGAGGCCATTGAGTGAGTGATGACAAGAGAGTTTTGCTTTAGGCTTTAAGTGCAATAGTTGCATTTAATGGATTCACTTAGTACAAGCCCAAGTGTGGGGTATAGTAAAAAAGTGTAAACCCTCTGGGTTTACTGAGAGCTTATGACCTTACATTCACACTGAAGTACTATAAGCCTGATGTATTGGGTGTACTATGATGTGTGGGTATAAGGTCAGCTGTCCTCACAACAGCTGACAACAAGGATTATAAGAGATGTAAATTGATGGATTGAGTAATCCATCAAGGGTGATGACAAACAAGATGATTAATTATTAATTATTAAACGAGTGGTTAAAGATAAGACAAGGATGGAAGATAATACAATAGTAAAGGCTCAGCCCTTACAGCCCCCAATACTACCAGTTTGTATACTAGTTTCATTGGGACTAGGTCCCACTTGTAGGGTAGCAGGGTCACAGTTCTGGATATCAGGGACAATAATAGCCTATTAATCAAGCTGAATGAACACAACACAAGGCTCCTTCACTTGATGCCCATAATAATTGATGTAGTTCTCGAGTTGTGGGTTTTATCATATGATTCCTTTTAAAGTACTCACACAACTTGCTCCCCAGCTGGGATATTTCTTCTGGTCAAAACAAGCCACTATGAGAGTCTATCAACTTGTCCTCTGAAAAATGCAATTCCACCCATTGTCTCACTTTTCATTGAACATTGCCAAGCCCTTCGAGAAGGGCAAAAAATGCACTGGGTTTGATGATGACAGTGATGATGATATTATCAATGATAGCACAACAACCACCCCTTCCACCCCAACTCCTAGCTCACCCAAGAGGACTCATGCTGATAGGGACAGTGATGTTCACATGGGTGGGTTTGCCTGGGCAATGCACTTGCTCTCTTTGTTTTTTTTTTCTTGGACAGCGCTGTGTCTTCAATCTCATTTGTGTGTTCATGATACCTTGGACATTGTGCTGACTTCATCATGCTCTTTCAGAATCAGATGTTCTCTAACATGTTGCTCACCAAAAATGTATAGTTGACCATGTTACCTGTTGTTTGCCAATAGATTGTGTGCCACAGTTGTGCCACTTGCCAACTACACAAATTTGGTTGCGTGAGATTATTTTATTCAAATAGAGTCGGGGATTGGCGATTTCGTGCGTCATTACAATGTACTTAACACCAGAAGTAGTAATGGTTTAAGCATCTTGAACTAAAAGATCAAAACAAACGCACGCCTACAACCTCACCTACGCCCTTCGCCCTCTCCTCCGGTACTGAACCACCTAGTGATTCTACCGCATGCCACGTCCTCCCACTTCCTCTCTCTAATCCCAGCGCATCCAACAACCTTTCGGCGGTGCTTGGTGTGAATGGTTGTAGGCATATTCCCAGTACCCGCAGGGTCTCAATCGCAGTGGCATAACTCGCATAGACCAGTTCCGTCGGCGTAGATTTTTGCCAAGGTGCGATATCCGTGAGGGTTTTGTTAGCCTGTGTAGTGTTTGCCATCAGCGCGGAGGAACGAAGTAAAAGCGATCAACGTACAACCCGCATCAGCTCAGTCAAATGTTGCAATGCCTCTGCGATCTCCAGTTTTTCCATCTCTTGCTTCACTTTCGACGGTGTCTCATATTGCAAATCCATTAGCTGAATCAGAGCTTTGCTGGATTCATCATCCTTCACTGCATAGTATTTCCGGATATTCTTGAGCGAGAGATGAGGAGCAGTGGCGGCACGCGCGACAAGCTTTGGCGAAGTGATGCGGAGAAAGTAGTTGCCGAGCATTGACTGGATTTCACGACTGTGTTTCTCGAGTTGAGGTTTCGACCAATCTATCATTAAACTCTTCATGTGGACATGTCATAGCGTAGGTAAGAGGAAACAAACATACCGACGTCGGCACGCCAACGACCACCCACGCGAGCCAGGTACCACCTAACGATATCAACACCATGTTCATTGATAGCCTCGATGGGGTTCACAACGTTGCCAATACTCTTGGACATTTTCTTCTGGTCGACTGTCCAATGAGCGTGCGCAAGAATCTGACGAGAAAGAGGGAGTCCAAGAGCGATAAGCATAGCCGGGAGATAAATGGCATGGAACCTACGTCTCAAGCGTTAGAACGAACGCAATAGGGGAACCAGAATATTCACCTCAGAATATCCTTGCCAATGACCTGAAGGTTCGGCGGCCAGGGTGCGGGGGAACCTGTCGCCCCAACAGCATCGGGGTACCCCACGCCAGAAAGGTACACCAAAAGGGCGTCAAACCACACATAAACTGTCTGCGATCGATCTCCAGGTACCTGCACACCCCAACCCAAGCGTTCCCTCGGCCGTGAAATGCTCAATTCCTCCAAACCCTCACCCTCATCGCCTTCCTCAACGGCGGCTCGCAAACTCCGAACAACGTCAGCATGGTATTGTGGTGGATAGATTGCATCAGGGTGCTTGAGGTAATGGTGAAGGAGTTGCTGGCGGAAGGCACCGAGGCGGAAGACATAGTTTTCTTCCTGATGCCACTCAACGACGGATCCAGTGGAAATCGCAACATGCGCGTCAGGGTTTTCAGGTGTGGGCGCGCGAGTAACTTGGAGTGGAGTGTAGAAGCATTCGTCGGTGATGGAGTACCATCCTGAGTAGGTAGTCTTATGGATGAGACGCCTGGATTTGAGCTCATTCCAGACGTGTTCAACGGCCTTGTGGTGCTTAGGATCTGATGTCCGTGAAAACGTAGTGGAACCGATGTGGGCAGCTTCTGCCAAGGCCTGGGTACGGTCTCAGTTATCTGTAGGCTGTTCTGTACATACATACCTTGAACCTCTGACTTAACTCATCGCAGAACTCGCGTGGGGGCTTGCCTGCAGCAGCGGCAGCCTTCTGGATCTTCAAACCGTGTTCATCCGTGCCGGTAAGGTAATGCACGTGTTTGGTTGGGTAGGCTATGCGATTATAACGCGCGAATATATCACCTGTAACTAGAGAGTGCAAATGACCAATGTGTGGTTCTGAGGGCAAGCATCGAGATGAGTTAATATTTCGGAGAAGAACGGAGAACCTGGCACACCGGCATTTGGATAGAAAATGGGGGTGGTAACATAATATGGTTTCTTGTCAGCAATGTTATGATATTTTCGAGAGAGTAGGACGAGAAGGTGGCGACATTGGGCAGGACGACGGGCAGTCCACATGCTCGTCCAGAGCGCGTTTGCAAAATCCAACGGAGTATTCCGGCTATTACGGGGTGGCAGTGCTGAATGATCATTAAGTTACATGCCAACTTGCACAACTATGTACCCTTTTTACTTTTCCTCCTCTCTTTGCGCTTTTTACCAATAAAGGATCCAATGGATTGCCCAAGTTTCGGCTTGGACTCTTTTTTCCTGGTTTCAGAGTTAGCACTTCCCGTTGAAAGTCTTCTCTTCTTCTTTTGTGACTGACTATCGGCCTTCTCTTTCTTTACGGGAGATTCGCTTCGCGCCTTCCGTCTGTTGCGCTCAACAACACCATCGGCCTAAAGACGTGCGTCAATAAAAACAGCCAAATCCTGAAAGTGTAAACTTCTCACCTTGGAACTCGCAACCTCAGTCTGCTTTGCATTCCTCCTCTGCACGACCTGTACATTCTCAATCGAGAATTCAACAATCAACGACGCCTTCCCTTTCTTCGCCGGCCCATTCTCGATTTCATCTCTAATCCTCTTTATCCTTGTATCATCCCTCTCCTTCACATCCTTCGCCTTTTCCGCCTTCAACAAGTCCTCCATCTCTTCTTTGTACCACTGTTCAAACAATGGTCCTACACCTGGATTGTGATTCGCCCATCTCAGGACACGCAGAGCATCCGAGTGTTTGTGCATTTCGATGAAATCGTATCCTTTACTCCTGCCCTTACCCGTGATGGCGTCGACACGGTCCCGTTGGCGTACAATCTTGGCTTGTTTTAACCCCGTAGCACGACCAGTAAATCGTTTACGCTTTTTCGTGGGTCGGTCATCCTCGCCTTCTCCTTCAACGGATGCGGCTGGAGGGTCCGCGAGTTCGTCGGGTGTCAATCCATTCCTATTACCTTCTTTGACTTCGGCTTCAAAGCTACGAACAGCATGCAATGCCAGTCGCTTGAGGACGCGCTCAGTCACGAATAACGGGATCTGTCGTACGCTCAACCGTGTACGGGAGATGAACAAAGAAGGGTTGGACTTGAGCAATGCTCTACGCGCATTGTAAGAGTTTGTTCGCCGTTCGAGGTCAGGGGGCGCCAGATTCTGAGCGAGAGGTGAATTCGGCAGAATAACTAGGTTATTGACATCAGTTCAAAGCAAAGCCGTCAGGAAATCAGAGTTCTAGACCTCCTTTCAGCAGATACATATTCCGCTTGTTTGCCTTTTGACGAGCCTTCTCGCCCTCCTCCTTCAGCTTAGATGCCTGATCTCGGGTTACAGTCCTCACTACGTCGAGCGTCCGGCCATGCAACACTAAGCTTTGGGCCAAGCTTGAAGACGGATCCGGTGTTAGGATGGAAAGCAGAACGAATAGGTTTTTCTTGAAAAGAAATGAGCCTCTTGATGCTGCCAACACGCACAAGAGGTCCCTTAACAAGGGTGGGTTCCCATTTCATAAAACTGGCTTTACATATCACGGAGCCAAACTGCTCTTAGGTGACATTATGGTCCTGACAAATCCTGCAGGAACGAAACTTCAAGTCCATATTCGCCGTCGCTTCCATGTCTCTTCAGCTCTCAAGCGCATGTCAACTGTTTCGACCTTGCCTAACGGGAAATCCTTGTTTGCAGTTAAAGGCGCGCCCAAGACAATCAAGCAGTTCTTAGACGTCGCACCCGCACACTACGATGACACGTATAAACGGTTTACGAGGAACGGGAGCCGCGTTTTGGCTTTGGTGATGAAGGAAATGGAGCCTATGAACACGGATAGAGTATGCTTAATCTGGTCCTTACTCATCGACTCAGGTTCACTGGGTCCTCTCTCAGATCAATAAATTACACCGTGATGAAGTCGAGAGTCACTTGCAATTCGCTGGATTCCTCGTTTTCCACTGCCCGCTCAAGCCTGATGCTGTGGAAGCTCTCAAGATGCTTGCAGACTCCTCCCATCGAGTACGTCCTTACGTGTTGTTAATTTCACCATCAACTGAACAAATATAGTGCGTTATGATTACAGGCGACGGCCCCCTTACTGCAGTCCATGTTACACGCGACGTTGAGGTTGTGATCGGGACGTCCCAATCCTTGATTTGAAAGAGAACCCGGAACATGAAAGAGGTAGGAATACCACATAAGCTCTGGCTTCTTGGGAGCTAGCACTAACGAGTAACATTTTTATCTTAGACCTAGTATGGCGCACCGTCGACGAGAGCAAGATTATCCCTGTGGATCCCCAAGAGCCTTTGGATGTTCCCCTATTTGATGAATACGACATTTATGTTACCGGTGCTGCGATGAAGCAATTCGAGAACAAACCGAGTTGGAATGTTCTCGTTCAGAACACTTGGGTCTATGCGTGTGTATCGCCCTCGCAGAAGGAACACATTCTTACGACTCTCAAGACACTCGGGTACATCACACTCATGGCTGGTGATGGTACCAACGACGTCGGCGCTCTTAAACAGGCTCATATTGGTGTGGCCTTGTTGGATGGAACACCGGAAGACTTACAGAAAATTGCCGAACGCCAGAAGCTCGAGCGCATCAAGAAGGTGTATGAGAGTCAGCTCAAAATTTCCGCACGATTCAATCAACCACCACCTCCCGTTCCTCCTGCCATTGCTCATCTTGTGCCTGATGCCGTCAAAGCTCAACAACAAGCTGCTGTAGATCAGCAGGCTGCTCGACAACGCGATCCTTTAGAAAGGGTAAGTCGTCTTCCTTTGCGACTACCTACACTCTCACTGACCTTTGATTCCCATAGTTTGATCTGGCATCAATAACTGATAAACTGGCGGAAATGGAGGGAGAAGATGATGTTCCAAAGATCAAACTTGGGGATGCCTCTTGTGCTGCGCCATTCACCTCAAAGCTGTCGCACGTTTCAGTGAGTAAGCTCATTCCTTTCAAGATTTTAAAGTGAACGCTAACTGTGACTTGTCAGTCACGCATATCATTCGTCAGGGACGTTGTACACTTGTTGCCACGATCCAGATGTACAAGATTTTGGCCTTGAACTGCTTGATCAGCCTACAGTCTCAGTGTTCAGTATTTGGATGGTACCAAGTTCGGTAATTACCAAGTCACAGTTAACGGTATGTTGATGTCCGTCTGTTTTCTGTGCATCTCTCGTGCAAAGGTTCGTAAATGTTCGTTGAGACACCTGATTCAGCTGCCTTACCGTCCTACCACAGCCGGTCGAAAGGCTCTCCCGAGGACGTCCCTTGGGTAACATCTTCAACTTCTACGTCCTTCTTTCTGTCCTCCTGCAATTTGCGCTACACATCTTGTCATTGGTATACATCACAAACCTTACACGCTTGTACGAGGAGTAAGCTGATGATTCGTTCCCGCAACTGTATCGCCGCTAACTTGTAGAATAGGCGAGGTCCAATCGACTTGGAAGCCAAATTCGAGCCTAACTTGCTAAATACTGCGATTTATCTTCTCGGCCTCTCCCAGCAAGTGTCAACGTTTGCCATTAACTTCCAGGTTCGTATTGGTGTTTCCCTCCGGGACCATACATTATTCATAATGTTTCCTGTAGGGCCGACCGTTCCGTGAAGGTATTCGCGAGAATTCCGCATTATGATGGGGACTAGTTGGTGCAAGTACCGTCGCATCTTTTGGAGCCACGGACTTCATGCCCGAGCTGAACCGCTGGCTTCAGATCGTCGAGATGGCCGACTCAGTGAGTTTCGATGTATGTCCAACCTGTGCACACCCTAACCGCCTATTGCAGTTCAAAATTCGGCTAACGGTAACTATGATCCTCGATATGGTTGGTTGTTGGATCATAGAGAAAGTTTGCGAGTACCTCTTTGCCGATCTTGAGCCTAAGCCCATGATCACCAGAGGTCGTGAGAGACGAGAGAAGCGAAGATTGGAGGAGGCTGCAGCAAAAGGTGGTGTTGATAAATCACAGTAGATTATGACCTAGTTTCTCGATTATTTACTCTATTTACATCTTCCTACGGCATTCAAACCAAGAATCAACTAGGATCAATGACGTCATTTTCGTTGAATGTCTTGGACCTCCTACCACTGTACACTGAAACAAGAGAAAACCAAGGATCGAACTAGCACGTCGAAGTCACTTACCAACATGCAGGTGAGTTGGCACCACAAGCGCAATCGAAACGCAATCCCCAGAAACCACCTCGCAGCCAATGCAGCAAAGGCTCATGACACATACCAGGTGGAAACACAAAACCATTGGATTGGTCCAATGCCGCTCAACGAGTTTATGAGCGATTTTCTCAATGTTACCCCAGACAACCCGCTCCCGACGATCCCCGAGGGGGGAAATAGGTTCTGCGATATCCCATTCGACAAGGATGAGGAATCCATGTACAAGCCCCTGGTAAGTCACCGTACTCCTGATCACAGCCAGCCACCGCCAATCTAGTTTAGATCTCTGCCTTAGACGAGCTCAAGATTTCAAGCCTCCGCTTCGAGAACACGAGCAAAGACCCAGACCACTCCCCTCCAAACAAGAACTGGAGGCCCGATATAGCCACTTATGACGCTACATTCTCCCCAGGCGACAACTCCCCACTATCCTTCTATGACTTATTGCTCCCATTCGAACTCAAGAAGGGTAACCATGATCCTTTCAGAGACCCCCCTACGTCCAACCCTCCCACGGCCAACCCTCCGCAGGAAGAGCTTAGGCAACTCCGCTTCGAGAGTGACCTTGCCGAGCACAGGAAAACAAGGGGACAGATTGCGGCCATCTTGAGCGAGATGCTCGGGCGCCGTTTCAGGACACATGCATTCTCCATCTTCATGGATGGGCAAATTGCTCGCTTCTTCCGTGCTGACCGATCCGGCATCCTCGTCTCATGCTCATTTAACTACCGCGAAGATCCCCGACCTCTTATACTCTTCCTGTCCAAGTTTGGCTCCATGACGATGGAAGAACGTGGCATTGACACCACGGTGCACGATATTTCTTCCGAACGGGGGTTACGTCCACCAAGAGAAGAGCGTATCAATTTCCCAAGGAATGAAACAAGGGCCAGTCAGGAGTTTAAGCTTGATGTCCCCGACCATTCCGAGGTCTATATAAAGGGAATGCCGGCTGATACGGAGGCTCTCATCAGCCGTGGTAGGCGTGTTTTCAAGGTTTGGTCAACCGCTCGCAAAAGGACTTTCATACTAAAGGACGGTTGGCGAGAGGATTTCCCTGGTGCACTGAAGGAACAGGATGTCATTAGGGAGCTGAGAGATGCGAGTGTACCACACGTTCCGGAATTTCAGGGTGGCGGCGACATTGAGGGAGCCTATCACCGGACAATCAGTCAAGATTATACCGAGAAACCTTGGAGGGTGGGCCCAGCCGTCAAGCTCGTTTGCCGCCAGCACTATCGATTCCTCGAAGAACCCGCAGGGAGGTCGCTTGAGGAGTTCGAGCGGCCACAGGACCTTGTCAAGGTCCTTCGTGATATCATTGAAAGTATGTATTTGCTTCCTCAGGGACCTGGCTTCCCATTTAGTTCTCAACGTTTTCGAATGTAGCAATTTCCGAGGCCTGGAAGAAATGCCGAATCGTCCATTGCGATATTAGTATTTCCAACATTATGATCACTGAAAAGAGTGAGGGGGTCCTCATCGATTGGGAGTTCGCTATAAGGCTTGAGGGGACAGCAGATCAGCCAGCTGAAACGCTTCCAAGTCGCACTGTTGGTGACTTCTCACTCCTTGATGTATTTGTATGCTGACATCTCTCAGGGCACCTGGTACTTTATATCGTTCCCTCTTTTGAGCAACATGAAGAAAGGACGTACCGTCCACGATGACATCGAATCCGTCTTTTGGATTCTCCTCTACGTCCTCTTGAACAACTTCAAATGTAATTGGGCACGAGCGAACTACCATATGCTCGCTCTCGCATATGCAGAAGCATATATGGATAGTGATGGCTGTGAAGCAGGAGGTCTCACGAAGTCATATATCGTGAATTACCAAAAGCCCATCGATTTTGAAGGCAACACTCCCCTTACTGACTTGGTGAGGGAGTTCAAGAAAAAGGTCAAGGAGTACCACCTTTGGTTTTCCAGTTTTACGGATGCGGATGATGAAGTTGGGCCCGAACCTCCGGAGAGCATCTTAGAGCCCCAACAGATCCATGAAATTTTCTCAACAATTCTTAACCGTTCAAACGAGGAGTGGTCAAATGAACGGTTACACAGGCCTTTGCCGCTCGACGAGGCCCTCATTAGCATTAATAAAGGCTCTACCAGCGAGCGGTCTGCAGGTAGCTTTGTTGGCAGCTCACGGGCCAAGCGAAGAAGGTCCACGGGGAAGTCCACGGGAGGCCGTAGTAAGCGAAAGAAGAACATGGAGTGATATTTGTTAGTCTACGTTAGGCAGATAGTCGAGTAATGTACTTAACGCCAGAGGCTGTAATGGTTTAAACATCTTGAACTAAAAGATCAAAACAAACGCAGGCCTGTAACCTCACCTATGCCCCTCAACCCCCCCGGCAATGAACCACCCAATGATTCTACCTCATGGATATTGTGGGGGATAGATTGCGTCAGGGTTCTTGAGGTAATGCTGGAGAAGTTGCTGGCGAAAGGCACCGAGGCGGAAGACATAGTTTTCTTCCTGATGCCACTCAACGACGGATCCAGTGGAAATCGCAACATGCGCGCAAGTATCGAGATGAGTTAACATCTCGGAGACGAACGGAGAGCTTGGCACACCGGCATTTGGATAGAAAATGGGGGTGGTAACATATTATAATATGGTTTCTTGTCAGCAATGTTATGATATTTTCGAGAGAATAACACGAGAAGGTGGCGACATCGGACAGGACGACGAGCAGTCCACATGCTCGTCCAGAGCGCGTTTGCAAAATCCAACGGAGTATTCCGGCTATTACGGGGTGGCAGTGCTGAATGATCATTAAGTTACATGCCAACTTGCACAACTATGTACCCTTTTTACTTTTCCTCCTCTCTTTGCGTTTTCTTCCAATAAGGGATCCAATGGATTGCCCAAGTTTCGGCTTGGACTCTTTTTTCCCGGTTTCAGAGTTAGCACTTCCCGTTGAAAGTCTTCTCTTCTTTTTTGGTGACGGACTGTCGGCCTTCTCTTTCTTTACGGGAGATTCGCTTCGCGCCTTCCGTCTTTTGCGCTCAACAACATCATCCGCCTAAAGACGTGCGTCAATAAAAACAGCGAAATCATTAAAGTGTAAACTTCTCACCTTGGAACTCGCAACCTCAGTCTGCTTCGCATTCCTCCTATGCACGACCTGTACATTCTCAATCGAGAACTCAACAATCAACGACGCCTTTCCTTTCTTCGTCGGCCCGTTCTCGATTTCATCTCTAATCCTCTTTATCCTTGTATCATCCCTCTCCTTCACATCCTTCGCCTTTTCCGCCTTCAACAAGTCCTCCATCTCTTCTTTGTACCACTGTTCAAACAATGGTCCCACACTTGGATTGCAATTCGCCCATCTCAGAACGCGCAGAGCATCCGAGTGTTTGTGCATTTCGATGAAGCCGTATCCTTTACTCCTGCCCTTGTCCGTGATGGCATCGACACGGTCCTGTTGGCGTACAATCTTGGCTTGTTTTAACCCCGTAGCACGACCAATAAATCGTTTACGCTTTTGCGTAGGTCGGTCATCCTCGTCCTCTCCTTCAACAGATGCGGCTGGAGGGTCCGCGAGTTCGTCGGGTGTCAATCCATTCCTATTACCTTCTTTGACTTCGGCTTCAAAGCTACGAACAGCATGCAATGCCAGTCGCTTGAGGACGCGCTCAGTCACGAATAACGGGATCTGTCGTACGCTCAACCGTGTACGGGAGATGAACAAAGAAGGGTTGGACTTGAGCAATGCTCTACGCGCATTGTAAGAGTTTGTTCGCCGTTCGAGGTCAGCGGGTGCTAGATTCTGAGCGAGAGGAGAATTCGGCAGAATAACTAGGTCGTTGACATCAGTTCAAAGCAAGCCGTCAAGAAATCAGAGTTCCACCGACCTCCTTCCTTCAGCAGGTACATATTCCGCTTGTCTGCTTTTTGACGAGCCTTCTCGCCCTCCTCCTTCAGCTTAGATGCCTGATCTCGGGTTACAGCCCTCACTACATCGAGTGTCCGGCCATGCAACACTAAGCTTTGGGCCAAGCTTGAAGACGGATCTGGTGTTAGGATGGAAGGCAAAACGAATGGATTTTTCTTGGCAGGCTGGGGCAAATGAGGCTACAAGAAAATAGAATGAAATCAAGCGACATACTGCAGGTGCACTCCCCGTGGTTTCTTTCCGCAAAAGGTCACTTTGCTCGATGACCTTGTCGGCGTCCTGCTTGCTCCAGAAACATGCAAAACCGGTTCCACGAGACCGACCCGTCTCCGGATCCATGGTGATTCGAGCATAGCGAAGAGGTCCAAATGCGCGGAACAGAGTCTTTAGTTCGTCCTCAGTTGCACTGAAAGGAACATTCCGAATGAATAAGGTTGTCCCAACCTCTGGCGGCGGGAGTTGCGGTTTGACAGGTTCTTCTCTATCATCTTCGTCAGACTCGTCATCCGAAGACGCACTATGCCCATCTTCTTCCGTATGAACGCCAATATTTTCCTCCTCGTCCTCGCTCTCCCCTTCATCCTCTTCGTCTTCATCCCCCTCGTTGCTACCCGCATCGGCCATCTTTACATCCTCTCCAGTCTGCTGTTCAATCTTTGCCTTTTCCTCTTCCCACTTATCCTTACTCAACGCCCAATCAACAGCAATAACACGTTCCGACGCCTTCTTTCCATCCTCTTCTCCATCCTCCTCTCCACCATTCTCATCCTCAGCTCCAACATCTTCCTCCTTGGTTTTTCCAGCCTCTTTCAACTTTTTCTCTAGCCGTTTCTGCTTCTTTTTCTTCTGCTTATCCGACACTATGGCCTCAGCCGTACCAGCACGCACGAGTTTCCCATTACACCCTTCAATCGCCCTCTCGGCATCCTTCTTGCTCAACATCCACACAAAAGCAAAACCCTTTGCTCGTGTCGGTGCTTTCCCTTTCGCTACAGCCCCCTCATCTTCAGCTTTGACCTCACCTGCGGAGACCTCAACGGTCGGAATGTGAATCTGGTAGATAGGCCCATACGGAAGGAAGACGGCTCGTAGATCCTGCTCTGTGATATTAAACGGTAGATTACGAACGATGAGACGGCTGGCGTGACTTGGTGCGAGCACAGCAGGGGCCTTGGGAACACCTTCGGTCGGTTTTATTTTGGACTTGATAGCAGTGACGGGCTTGGCTAGATTCTCGAGCCGTTTTTTGAGTGTTACAGAGAGTAAAGAGCCTTTGAAGACATGCGCATGGAGTTTGGTGACGGCATTGTTCGCAGCGGCGGGTGTTGAGAATAGTACGTGTGCTAAAGGACGGATTAGCTGAGGGAATAGTATGAAAAAAGGTGATGGCATACCGACACTTGGGTCCTCCGTGCCGTCCTCCAGTTTATGCGGCCACTCGACCTTTTCTGCACCTTCATACTTGCGGACCTTTTTCCAAAGCTGTTTCGCATCGAGGGCCCGAGGTAACCCTGATATAACGATTGTGCGGATAGCAGCGGGATCATGAGATGCTTTCGGCACTGGCACAGGTCGAGGCTTGGATTCCTTCTTCACAGTACCTCCAGCTTCTTTGTCTTTTGTCTTATGCTTGGACTATCAAAAACAAATTCAAATCAGCATGAGAATTGTCTGGATAAGCCTATTCACGATACCTTGTGCTCAGCCCAATCGATTCTTAGTTTCCTGCCAGCAAGAACGATGCCCTCTTTTGAAATTTTCTCGTATGCAGACTCGGCATCTTCTTTGATAGAGAAGGAAACATATCCAACGCCCTTTGAGACACCTGTTCCGTGTTCCGTGACCACGAATACGGAGCGGACAGGAGCAATATCCGAGAATAGGGTTTGCAAGTCGACGGACGTCGCGGTGTAGGGTAAATTAGAGACGAAGAAGGTCGACCTGGATTGCATTTAGCGCAAAGACACGAAGGAAGATTCTGGAGGAACTCACCCACGTGAAGCTGAGGCAGCTGGAGGTTCCACCTCTGAGTCGTCTCTCTGTTTTCGTTTTCCAAGAGTCATAAGGAGTGAATGATATTTCTGAATTCAGGAGGATATCAAGAGATGTGTGACGTGACGTGGTTGTGACGTGCGAGGTCGAGTGAGAGAGGGCAGGCGTCCAAACACTCAGTCATGAGCAACCTTAACGATACCCAGCGCAGGGCCCTCGACCAGCTCCGCGAGCTCACAAATGGCGGTAGCGATGAGGTATCTATCAGCGTCCTTGAGAGCGCTGACTGGAATGTCGAGGTAAGCAACCTCCCAGCTTTACCGTCTTCTGCTAACCAAGCCACACCAAGCGGGCAGCAGAGCTAATTTTTGGTGGTGAGGCGGGTAACGGGTCATTTGCAGGCCCAAGTAGCTCTCAGTCCACGACCTCTCCTTCTACTCCAAATTCACGCCCAAAGCCCACGATGGAGTCGTTCCAGGTCGACGACAGCGCACAGGGTCAGGGCCCAGTGTCCCAATGGGTACGGCAGTCTCATTTCTCGGGGTTATATACACACTGACACCAGAGAACACACAGAACGGCGGGGCCCTATCAACAGTATACACACTGGCAAGACCGCTCTTCTCCCTCCTCGCATTCCCTCTCCACATCCTCTCAAATGTCTTTCGCTTCATTTTCAGTGTTCTCCGTATCCCAGTCCCCCAGTTCCGCTTCTCCACCTTCAACTTCTACCGCCCACTTCGTCAACGTCCATCACACCGAGGCGGGCCTGATAGATGGGTGAGAGAACTGGAAGAGGAACTTGGGGCAGTGTCCATCGGTCGTCTCAAATCACCACGTGGGTCCACCTCGACCAGCGGCGTGGAAGCTGGACCCTCGCGGCTGACAGCACGTAACGTGCAGTCGGATGATCTATTGTCAGAAGGCAAAAAATTTCTCCCAGACTTTATTATTTCCGGTTATGAAGAGTTCTTGAGAACTTGTCAACGCGAGTTCAAGATTGGTTGTGTCATTCTCGTCACAGAGGAACACGATGACACTGCCGAGTTCAAGAGGTATGAATCCACTTTTAAACAAATCCACACAAGAGCTTACATCAAATTCAATTCAGAGCAACATTGACCAACCCAGACTTTGTCAAAGCGCTCTATAACAACAACATTCTCGTCTGGGGTGGAGATGTGCGCGACCTGGAGGCATGGAACGGTAAGTTACTCCCTCATTTCATTACCAAAACCAACCCCTCACACAAACTTCAGCCTCCGAAAAACTACAAGCAACAACCTACCCTTTCATTGCCTTTGTCGCCCTCCAACCCAGACGAACACCCACCTCATCCTCATCCTCCAGCTCCCGCTCCCAACAGCCCGTCCTCACCGTTCTGTCACGGCATCAAGGCAAACCCTACCCCTCCGGCACAGGTCCCACCTCGGCACAAGCCATCATCGACCACCTGGACCGCCAACTTTTCCCCCGCGTGAACCCATTCCTCGAACGTCTCCGTGCACAACAACGCGAACGCGAACGGGATCGCCAACTACGTGAAGAACAAGACCGGGCATTCCAAGAAGCCGCCCGACGCGACAAGGAACGTATCGAGGCCAGAATTGCTGCGGAAAGGGCAGAATTGGAGGCGAAGCGCAAGGCCGAAGAAGAGGCAAGGGCAGCAGCATTAAAAAAGGAGCAGGAAGCAGCAGAGGCAAGACGAAAAGAAGAACTCAGGATGACCTGGCGTCGCTGGTCAAGGAAAGCCATTGCCGCACTGATAGTCGCAGCAGGTGGAAACCTGCGTATTGCTATTCGGCTAGCAACTGGAACCCGTCTCGTGCAAAACTTTTCGCCAACGACGAGTCTTACTGCTCTCTACGCGTTTGTCGATTCTCAGTTGATTCCATCTCACTTTGGACCGCAAGACGATCCTGAAACACCTCCCGAAGGCGTTGAGACGGGTGAGCAAGCCATTGAGACTCGGATTAATGACCTAGGCAGTGCAGCGGATTGGTGGGGATTCCAGCTGGCTACTGCATATCCGAGATCCGAGATACCTTGGAAGCGTGGTGTTCAGCTTGGAGAGTTGTCAGTGTTGAAAGGCGGTGGACAGATTGTTGTTGAGATGTTGGGAAGCCCGCGAAGCTCCGTGGAGCGTAGCACGGGTGGAGACGACGACGACGATTACAAGACAGAGTCGGATGAGGAGTAGTTGCGATGCGATTGTTATACGTAATAATCATTAATGTCGGCAGATGTATACATGGGTAACGATACAAAGCACGGATATAGGAAATGGTTGATCACTGGCTGAGGATGGTGCGCACGAAGGATTCATAGTTGATGTTGCCGTCTCTGTGAAAGACTGAGAGAATTGCAAAAGCACAGTAACATAACACTCACGCTCCGATCTGGACACCCTTGAGGAGCTCATCAACCTCTTCATCCGTCATTTTCTCCCCGAGCTGGGTAAGGACATATCTGAGTTCACCAGCACCGATGAAGCCATTACCCTCCTTGTCAAAGACTTGGAAACCGCGAATGAATTCCTCTAGGAGCACAATCAGATGCAACAGCAACTCGACACGCGATAGACGCACCTGGGGTCCCTGCAGGCTTGAACCCATCAGGACGGTTGAGGATGTTGAGGAACGTCCTGTAGTCAACTAACAACACATGGCGGAGTCAGTCGATAAGTCACTACACAAAGGGTATACGCGTACCATCGCGAGGAGCAGAAGCGACAATCTCGGCAACCTCTGCCTGTGTTGGATTCTGCCCCAGTGCGCGAAGGAGATCGCCTAGAACCTCACGGGGAACAGCACCAGTACCGCGCTTGTCGAAAAGTGCAAAAGCCTCCTTGTACTCTACACAAGGGTAAGCGTTGAAAGGGAGTGGTATGGGAGATACAAACCTGCATTATCGCTCTATCGAATAAAAGTGAGTATTTTGAGCGGATTAGAGGGGGAGGAATGCGTACCATGGTGGGTGTTGTTGGTAGAGATGGGTGATCTTCCCAAATTTGGAACTCTGCCATGGACATTCACAACACTGACAGCAATCCTCCGAGGCACGCAATAGAGTCCGACGACGAGGACGAGTTCAATCCTCTCCACCATGAAGAAACCATTCCAGAACTCGACATAAAACTCGTTGGAGATCTCCCAGCGCAGCGAAGCCTTGTCGTCGCCACAGGCGACCCTGGCGCTTTCTGGGCGCGGGGTGCGGATTTGGGGGAACAGACCGGCGCTGTTGCTGTCAACGGCGTCCAGGTTGGACTTGTGTTCAACCCGTCGTGGACCAAGGCGAATGTGGTGGTTTCAGGGGCTCTTTCACGCTTGCCAGTATGGGCAATGGATCCATACGCACAAGCCATTATTGACTCTCTTAAGCCTACAAGGTAATCCCCTCCATCTCATATTATACTCGTACTTACACTCCCCAGTGTTGCTCTGTTGGACGAGTACGCAGTTCCGTCGTACATCTCCAGCTCTCCTGTCTCTGTAACCGACGCGCCCATTCGCTTCCTCTCAACCACCAATTTCGACTCTGTACGTATGTCCCTGTCAATCATATCTTATCTCTCCCTCACACGTCATCACTGACAGGGAGGGCAAGCACAACCATTCGCCCCTCCAAACCTCATCAACACCACCTCTGCCGCCTTCCTCTCCCTCCTCACCATTTCTAACATTATCGGCACCCTCATTCTCCTCCCCACTCCCAACATCCTCAAACCAGCTCCGCGCACCATTGAACCCAGCAACTTTACCCACCTCACACAAGATGTGACAGAGTGGCCTGCTTCAACCGTGAACCAAGCTCAGCAGCTGCTCTTTCGTGCAATTAATGAGCCCACGAACCAACCATGGCAGCCTAAAGATGGTCTTCCGAGCTCTCCTAAATCCACACCTGCATCTCGCCGATCTGAAATTGGTGAAGGCGGAATGTATATATGAGTATTATACAAATCATGTCAAGTTACTTCTCCGAGAATAGTGTTTTTTATTTTCTGGGTGCTGCGACGTGGGTAAGCCGTGACCTGACACAAGTATTGCATAATTTGACATTTATAAGGACATCGGGCCATGATGTTTACAGTGATCGCTATATATCGATCAAGCGCCTTTGGGGATATCTAACTCATGATCATATAAAATCATCCCGATTTCAGCCTATCCTGTCAAACTCAGCTCACCTGGCTACCTCAACAATGTCCGACCAACTGACCAAAGCAAAGCTATGGGGTGGCAGATTCACCGGAAAGACAGATCCTTTGTACGTCGATGTGACTAGACCACACTCCGCGCTGCTGATCAAGAAATTCTAGAATGCATGCCTTCAACCAGTCCTTAAAGTACGATAAACGCATGCATGCCGCCGACATCAGGGGATCCATCGCATATGCAAAAGCTTTGTCGCAAGTCGGGATTTTGACCGAGGAGGAAGTGGAAAAGATCGTTGCCGGACTTACGGCCGTTGGTAGAGAATGGGAAAACGGAACAGTAAGTCCTTACGGCACCGAAATAACTTTCCCTCCCCCTAATCCGTTTGTGATCTATCAGTTCCAAGTGAAAGAAGATGATGAAGACATCCACACTGCCAACGAACGCAGGCTAACTGAACTGATCGGACCTCTTGGAGGAAAATTACATACAGGCCGTTCCAGAAATGATCAAGTTGCGACGGATATGCGACTGTGGCTCTTGGATGAGGTCGCGGACGTCGAACAAGGTCTCCGAGGCTTGATACGTGTGATGGTTGAGCGTGCCGAGCAGGAGAAAGATTACCTTCTTCCAGGGTACACCCATCTCCAGGTGCGTCTCTATTTTCGGTACCTCCTATTTAAATAGACTGACGAGATTTTTTTAGCGTGGCCAACCCATCCGCTGGTCCCATCTCTTACTTTCACACGCATTCTCCTTCCGATTCGACCTTGAACGCTTACAACAACTCATCCCCCGTGTATCCGTCCTCCCTCTCGGATGCGGTGCTCTCGCCGGAAACCCCTTTGCAGTTGATCGCGAGTTCCTTGCCAAAGAACTCGGATTCAAAAATATCGCAGAGAACAGTCTTTGGGGTGTTGGGGACCGTGATTTTATCGTTGAATTCTTGCAATGGTCGAGTTTGACTATGGCTCATATCAGTCGGATGGCCGAAGACTTGATCATTTACTCGACCGCTGAGTTCGGTTTCGTCACTTTAAGTGATGCCTATAGGTGAGTTCGCGAATCCCTTGTCGAGTTCAGCCACCATCTGAAAGAGACCTTTTGGCAGTACCGGATCCAGTATCATGCCCCAGAAAAAGAACCCAGACTCACTTGAACTCTTGCGCGGCAAGTCTGGTCGCATCTTTGGCAATGTCAGTATATCACTTAATTATGTGAGAGGAAATCTGAGAAAAGATAGATGGCCGGTTTCCTCATGACCTACAAAGGTCTCCCATCAACATACAACAAGGACCTCCAGGAAGACAAAGAACCATTGTTCGATGCCGTAGACAACGTCTCTGCGTCTCTCAAGATCGCTGAAGGCGTCATAGCAACACTCAATGTCGGTCAAACAAATTCCATACTACATCCTACCCTATATCTAATCTAATCTTTGATCAGGTACACCCCGAGAAAATGCGCCAGGCATTAACTATGGACGTTCTCGCTACCGACTTGGCCGATTATCTTGTTCGCAAAGGAGTGAGTAGCATCCACTGTTGAAGTATTTATCTAACACCGTCAACGTCCAGATTCCATTCCGCGAGACCCACCATATTTCCGGTCGGGCTGTTGCACTTGCTGAAGCTCGCGGATGCCAGCTGAACGACCTCACCTTTGAAGATTACAAGACCCTCAGCGACAAGTTCTCTGACGATATCCACAATGTTTTCGACTTCGAAGCTAGTGTCGAGAGGCGCGAATCTATTGGCGGTACAAGCAAGAAAATGGTTGAACGTCAAATTCAGGTTTTGCGGGACGCTTTGGCGAACTAATTCTAGGAGGGCGATTGATTTTAAATGAATCACTGTCTGTCCTATAGAAAGAATAAAGGCAACGAATTCCACAAGGCTAGGCGGTCGCTGTAACTTAAGGCTGTGAGGGAAGGAGGTAATAGCACAAATTGAGTCTTGTGAAGTTGTGATCGCTCGAGCAGAGGTAATAAGCGATTGCCTCATGCCTTTGGTCTCTCTACATATCAATATGGAATGCGTCGAATTACTAATAACTCACAGAGACAGAGTGTAATACACAAGCGGTTTGTTGGATGGATTGATGAGAGGGTTTCTTACGTGTAACCTACCTCGACGGACTGCCATCGGACCTTGGTTAATAGGATAGCGTAGATGCTTCCTGCGGTTCAACGTTTGCAATGGCCACGCTAGCGTTGACCAGAATAGAATTGACCGAAAAAAGCCCGTTCATTGTTATGACAGTCACGATCACATGTAAACCCATTTTTGGTCAGGAGGCGCGTGTCGTGAAATTGTCAATTTCATGTTCCGCCTCCTTCGACCCCTTGCCCGAGGCCACATCCAATCCTTCCATAGAACTTATGCGGTAACAACGAACACGAAGCAAGCTCTCGCAAATGCTCTACATAACATCGAGAAGGAGCACGACAGGCTCCTGCGCGTCGTAGAGAAACGCATACAAGAGCGGAAGGACATGTATTCTCAGGTGCGTAGTTCCCAACAGTCTGTTCACCATCTGATTCACCAACCTTGACCCAGCTAACAGAGGAAATGTCAACGCCGGACGATATTGCAAAGCTCAAACTCTTGAAGGAGTCCGAACCGCTTCAACACGCCTGGGACGAATGGGTCAAGACACGCGAGGTGCGCTCCCTTTTCCTTTCTTTACTTCTTGGTTTCTAACGGAGGTATATGGCAGTAGGCTCTCCAAGAAACCTCGGAACTCCTTTCCGACCCGGACCCTTCTATGCGTGCGCTCGCAACAGAGGAATATACCTCCCTCACGGACGAACTCAACACTACAGTAACTCAAACCTTCCCGCAGCTACTCGTTCCGCCATCTACGACCGCGCATCTTGGCGCTCTTATGGAATTGAAATCCGGTGTTGGCGGCTCCGAATCCAGCCTGTTCTTAGCGGATTTACTCAGAATGTACCAACGACTTGCGAACGCAAGTCGCTGGAAAGCACAAATTGTGTCAAAAAACGATCTAGAAAACGGTGGGATTAAAGATGCCGTAGTGGAGATCAAGGGAGAGGGCGCGTATGATGCATTGAGGTGGGAGAGTGGCGTGCATCGTGTGCAACGGGTCCCCGCGACGGAGGCTAGTGGAAGAGTGCATACGAGCACTGTTGCTGTTGTCGTGCTTCCATTGATGGAGGAGACAGATGGACAAAACGATGAACTTTTCTCGATGGATGAAATTAGGATAGAAGTTATGCGTGCTCGAGGTGCTGGCGGCCAGGTTGGTTTCTACGTTTCACGACTGTCATCTCGTTTTTACTCAATTTTTTCCAGCACGTTAATAGGACAGAATCTGCCGTTAGGTTAACCCATATACCTACTGGCATCACTGTTTCGATGCAAGACGAACGGAGTCAACATCAGGTATGTATTTTCGCTTTACTCTACACACATCATTCTCACTGCCCCATATCAGAATAAACGTCGAGCGTTCCAAGTTCTTCGTTCCCGTTTGATGGATCGTAAAATCATGCGCGAAATAGAAGAGCGCCGCGCTACGAGGCTTAATCTGGTTCGCACTGCCGATCGTAGCGAAAAGATCCGAACGTATAATTATGCCCAGGTAAGGATAGCAATGTTCGTGAAGATGTTCATGTTGACTGGCGCTCGTAGGACCGTGTAACCGACCACAGAATCGGACTGACACTGATGAATCTCACTGGGATAATGGAAGGTGACGGTTTGCACCAAATCCTCGATGCATTAAAGAAAAACCATGACGAGGAGGTAATGGAGGACATGCTTAGTTCGGCATAGATTGGACCTGTACTTATTGACTAGAGCGCATTCCCATCTCAACTATTTAGCGAGACCTGCCTGACCTGCCTAAACTATCCTTAGATCAAGTAACAAAAGCGATTAGCGAGGCGCGCGAAGAGTGTCGTGCGATTAGATGCCCTTATCGCGCTCGAAGCTGGTAGAAGAAGTGCCTTCGTTAACTGTCGGTCGGAGGGAATCCCGACAAGTCAGAAATAATAGAGACTAGGACATCCGGTCACAGCACGCATCATAGCAAAATCTCAGGGAGAGTAACTCGGCAGAGGTCACATTGAGACTAAACATATTTCAGGTGAGAACAACTGTGTGGTTCTAGTGTGAGTCGGTTTGGCTCCGGGGGTCTTCAGGCACCGGGTCCACATCCACTTGCATCGGAAATGCTAGAAGGAAGACAGTACAGGCACGCACACCCCAACTAAACATCCGAGTATCTACGATCGCAGGTCAAGTTTTCAAGTCCGAGATGCAAATCCTGTCAAGCTGACCATGAGGTAAATATGCTGTGGTTCGAGCGTCCCTCCGGCATCAGTCATGTCGCTATCCCAGCGATTGGAAAATCGATGGGAGTTACTTGTCAGGTCCGGTGGGACCGCTCATGTTCCAGGAGTTTTCGACCAGGTGTTGCCTTCGGAGAAGATGCTCAAAACACGGACTAAGACGCCTAACACAGCAAACATAACACACCCAAAGAGAGTTAAACGCATTCTTTAGCGATGGTTATCGTCAGCCCGGACTGTTCTACCACTGCCACTTCTCTTGATGACACATCAAATGGTCCTCACTGAGAGCCAAAGACAGTCTTTACAATGAGGACTTGATCACAAGATGGTGGTTCTTCCCTCCATAAATAACGTCGTTACTGATCATTAGTGCTCCGTAGCTCCTAAAAGAATGGTGTCCACCTTAAAATAACCCTCATTCATTCGCCCTTCCGTTAGAGCATCTGCGGTGTCACTTGCACAGAAACTCGGACACCCGAGGGTAGTATGTTAACCTGTAGCATATATAAAGGCAGAGAACATGAACGTAACTTCAAACCCAATCACTTCTATCTCACAGTAAGTCTCAGCCTGCATAGTCCGCCATATGTCCATCAGCCTGACCAACGTGTACTCTACAATTCCCAGGTCGAACAATGCAAATCAGACCCTTCCTCATTGTTTTATTCTCTTCAACCCTGATTCTTGCTGCTCCTCGTCCTCAAACGGCTGGTATCGGTGGTTCAGTCACTGCTGGAAACGTAGGAGGCAACTCTGGTGGGACTGGTTCAAATGGCATCAACCTCGGTGGCGCTGCTGGTAATGGTAACACAGGTACCAACACCAACAGTAATGCTGTCAACAGTAATGCTGTCAACAGTAATGCTGTCAACAGTAATGCTGTCAACAGTAATGCTGTCAACAGTAATGCTGTCAACAGTAATGCTGTCAACAGTAATGCTGTCAACAGTAATGGTATTAACAGCCATGGTGCCAACGGTGGGAACCTCAATGGATCGGTAGGGAACATTGGCAACGGAAACAGCCAAACTGGGTTCTGAGATCGTAGCTTTTTGCACTCGTGTTGGAGCGTGCAGATAAAACAGTTGAACAGCATGTTCCAAGCCATTATCTGAATTTATTTTTCGGTTGTATTTCCACCTTTTTATATCCAATGTGATCTCTTCGTATATGCCAATGATGGTGTTTTATCCCTGGTATTTTGATAGCAGACTGAGAAATGTCAAAAAACGATCTAGAAAACGGCGGGATTGAAGATGTCGTAGTGGAGATCAAGGGAGAAGGCGCGTATGATGCCTTGAGGTGGGGGAGCGGCGTGCATCGTATGCAGCGGGTTCCCGCGATGGAGGCTAATGGAAGAGTGTGTACAAGCATTGTTGCTATTGTCGTGCTTCCGTCGATGGAGGAGACAGATGGGCAAAATGATGAGCTTTTTCTCGGTGGATGAGATTGGGATGGAAGCTATGAGTACTTGAGGGTGCTGGTGGCCAGGTTGTTTCTAGTCGCGTTTCACGACTGTCATCTCGTTCTTACTTTATTTCCTCCAGTACGTTAATAGGACAGAATCTGCCATCAGGTTAACCCATATACCTACTGGCATCAATATTTCGATGCAAGACGAACGGAGTCAACATCAGGTATGTATTTTTACTTTATTCTACACGTCAGTCTCACCGCTCCGTATCAAAATAAATGTCGAGCGTTCCAAGTTCTTCGTTCCCGTTTGATGGATCGTAAAATCATGTGTGAAATAGAAGAGCGCTGTGCTACGAGGCTTGACCTGCTTCACACCACCAATTGTAGAGAAAAGATCTGGACATACAATTATGCCTAGGTAAGGACTTCTATATCCATGAAGCTGCTCGTGTTTGATTGACGCTCGTAGGACTGCGTAACCGACCACAGAATTGGACTGACACTAATGAATCTCACTGGGATAATGGAGGGTGACGGTTTGCAGCAGATCCTCGATGCATTAAAGAAAAACCATGATGAGGAGGTAATGGAGGACAAGCTTAGTTCGGCATAGATTGGACCTGTACTTATTTACTAGAGCGCATTCCCATCTCAACTACTTAGCAGGACCTGCCTGACCTGCCTAAACCACCCTCAGATCAAGTAACAAAAGCGGTTGAAATGGTGCGCTAAGAGTGTCGTGCGACTAGATGCCCTTCTTATTATGCTTCGCCGCTGTTTGGTAAATGCATTCCTCACACACGACCATGCGCTTGAAGCTGGTAGGAGAAGAAGAACCCTCGTTGACTGTTTGTCGGAGGAAATCCCGACAAGTCAGAAATAATGGAGACTAGAATATCCAGTCACAACACGCATCATAGCAAAACCTCAGGAGAGTAACTCTGCACAGTTCACATTGAGTCCGATAAACATGTTTCAGGTGGGAACAACTCTGCACTTCTACTGTGAGTCGGTTTGGCTCCGGGGATATTCTGGCACCGGGTCCATATCCATTTCCGTCGGAAATGCTAGGAGGAAGATAGTGCAAGCACACACACCCCAGCTAGACATTCAAGTGCCTACTGTCACAGATCAAGTTTTCAAGTCCGAGATGTAAATGTTGCCAAGTTGACCATGAGGTAAATATGTTGCGGTTCGAGCATTCCTCCAGTACCATATATTTATGTAATGTCATATTACTGTCCCAGTGGTTGGAAAATCAATGGGAATTACTTGTCAGGTCTGGTGAGGCTGCTCATGTTCTGGGAGTTTTTGACTAGGTGTTGCCTTCGGAGAAGATGCTCAAAATATGGACTAAGATATCTAACACAGCAAACATAACACACCCAAAAAGAGTTAAACGCATTCCTTAACAATGGTTATCGTCAGCCCGGACTTCTATCACTGCCATTTGTCTTAATGACACATCAAGTGGTCCTCACTGAGAGCTAAAAACAGTCTTTACAATGAGGACTTGATCACAAGATGGTGGTTCTTCCCTCCATGAATAATGTCACTGCCGATCATCAGTGCTTCATACCTCCTAAAAGAATGGTGTCCACCTCAAAATAACCCTCATCCATCCACCCTTCCATCAGAGCATCTGCGGTGTCACTTGCATGGGAACTCAGACGTCTGCGGGTAGTATGTTAACCTGTAGCATGTATATAAAGGCAGAGAACATGAGCATAACCTCAAATTAATCATTTCTATCTCACAGTAAGTCTCAGGCTGCATAGTCCACCATATGTCCATCAGCCTGACTGTGCACTCTGTAATTCTTAGGTCGAACAATGCAAATCAAACCGTTCCTCATCGTTTTATTCTCTTCAACCCTGATCCTCGCCGCTCCTCGCCCTCAAACGGCTGGTATCGGTGGTTCAGTCACTGCTGGAAACGTAGGAGGCAACTCTGGTGGCAATTCGGGTGGGACTGGTTCGAACGGCATCAGCCTCGGTGGTGCTGCTGGTAATGGTAATGGTGGTACCAACACCAACAGTAACGGTGTCAACAGTAATGGCATTAACAGCAAGGGTGGCAATACCAGGAACCTCAACGGGTCAGTAGGGGGCATTGGCAATGGAAACAGCCAATTTGGGTTCTGAGATCGTAGCTTTTTGCACGTGTGTTGGAGTGTGTAGGCGAAGCCGTTGAACAGCATGCTCCAAGCCGTTGTCTGAGTTTTTTTTTCAGCTGTATTTTCGCATTTTATATCCAATGTGATATCTTCGCATGTTCCAATGACCGTGTTTTAAATTTTTGTCCCTGGTAGTTTGATAGTAGACTGGGCAATTTTATATGTAGTAACTATTGGATGTTGGCCAACCTTGTTCATTCAACTTCGTTGCAGATGCTTCTTGAAGCTTGATCTTTTACCAGGTTAATCCAGCCTCACAACTTTCTCCAACTTTCCCTGCAAAGAATCACTTGCCCCTCTATCCAGGACGTCCAACATGAATTGTTTGTCGAACTAGGTTCACCCCTTGGCTTCTGGGCCAATGCTTTCCACTCCAACCAGCCATGACACAACAGTACCTTCATGAAGCTGGTAGGAGAAGAAATACCCTCGTTAACTGTTAGTCGGAGGAAATCCTGACAAGTCAGAAATAACAAAGACTGGAATATCCAGTCACAGCATGCGTCATAGCAAAATTCGGCATGGGTCATACTGAGTCCGATAAACACGTTTCAGGTGAGAACAATTCTAGACAATTCTGCATTTCCAGTGTGAGTCAGATGCCTAGCACAGCAAACATAATAGCCCAGAAAGAGTTAAACACATTCTTTAGCAATGGTTATCGTCATACCGGACTATTCTGTCACTACAACTCGTCTTAGTGACACATCAAATGGTTCTCAATGAGGGCCAAAGACAATTTTTACATTGAGTCACAAGATGGTGGTTCTTCCCTCCATGAGCAATGTCACTATCGATCATCAGTGCTCCGTAGCTCCTAAAAGAATGGTGTCCACCTCAAAATAACCCTCGTTTGTTCACCCTTGCGTCGGAGCATCTGCGATGTCACTCGCACGGGAACTCGGACGTCCGAGGGTAGTATGTTAACCTGTAGCATATATAAAAGCAGAGAACATGAGTGTAACCTCGGAATCAACCGCTTCTGCCTCACGGTAAGTCTCAGGCTACGTATTCCACTATGTGTCCACCAGCCTGATCAACGTGCGCCCTACAGTTCCTAGGTTGAACAATGCAAATCAAACCCTTTCTCATTGTTTTACTTCCTTCAACCCTGATTCTCGCCGCTCCTCGCCCTCAAACGGCTGGTATCGGTGGTTCAGTCACTGCTGGAAACGTAGGAGGCAACTCTGGTGGAAATTCGGGTGGGATTGGTTCGAACGGCATCAGCCTCGGTGGTGCTGCTGGTAATGGTAACACAGGTACCAACACAGACAGTAATGGTGACGACAGTAATGGCATTGACAGCACTGGTGGCAATACTGGGAACCTCAATGGATCGGTAGGGGGCATTGGCAACGGGAACCACCAATTTGGGTTCTGAGATCATAGCTTTTTGCACGCGCATTGGAACGTGTAAGCAAAGCGGTTGAACGGCATGCTCCAAGCCATTATCTCTTGGCTGTATTTTCACCTTTGTATATCTAATGTGATCTTTTCACATGTTCCAACGACGGTGTTTTAAAAATTTATCCCAGGTAGTTTGATAGCAGACTGGGCAACCTCATATGTAATGACTACCGGATGTTGGCCAGTCTCGTTCATTGCCGACGTTCCTTGAAGCTTGATCTTTTGGCACTACCACCCGGCTGTGGGAACTCGTCAGTCTTGCATTATGTCAACCTCTGTTCTACCGAACACCTCACATTAATCCACATCGTCCTTCATCGGGCCTCTCTTATGACCCGACTCTTTGTCCATGTTATCAACACTATCCCATCCCTTGCTTCTCTTATTAGAGCAGATCGTGACAGGTTTCACAGTTCGCTCATCTTGCTGGAGGCACTGAGAGCCCTCTTCAACCTGCTTTCAACACTTGCTAAGTCGGCATGGGCTCCACCCTAACAAGACCCCCGCTCTGCTTCGCACAGAACCCACTTTGTGGGCGCGCAACCCATATTTTGAATTGGAGACCCATTTATGGAGGGGACAAATGCCAGTATATATCGTTCTATTTATGCGGGGTATCTATCATAAGAGAAAGAATAGTAATGCATATATAATAGTAGCACTCCATCCACCTCAGCGACCAGGGAACGCACCTGGGATAGTCTGCCTTCGCCTCTCCGGGTGGTGGAAATATGTTCCGTACCTCGACGTCCTCGATGGTCCCACCGCACCCACCCCAGGTGTCGGAGCCGTCGAATCCGTACTTGCAAGTGACGCAATACTCTGTTCCAGCCCCCCACCCGTTTGCGCCTCATACTGTTCATGATGCTGCGGATCTTCATCGCTATCTTCGTCATCATCCAAGTCGAGCCAGTCCCCATCATCTGGCAACATGATCACTCCGGATCCATGATCAAAGCTTAGTCGATGATGTAGTGTTGCTGAAGAATGTGTATGTGACCGTCGAGGGGTCGCTCGGGCATCTCCCCACGGGTTCGGCACCGCAGCCGCGTCCGTTGGTATCTCTTGTACTCCGTTACTTGTGGGGGGTGGCGGGGATGGCCCGGGTTCTTGATTTCCTCTATTACGGTTTCGTAACGAGCTGTATCGCTTCCGCAGGGTGAGCACAACAGTCTGGCCGTTGTCTTTTGTTCGCTGGCTATTATTATTATGGTTCACCAATGTCTGACCCTTCTTCAGCGGAAGCCATGGTTCTGGAAGGACCCCATTTAGGGCTGGGTGCCCGTATCGCCTCTTTCCAGTACTACACACTGGCGTTAATCATATTTCAACCACTTCGGGTCAACTACTCACTTCAGAACACCACTATACCAATTGGCCATAGGTGGTTGCGACTGCGAAGATCGTCAGCATACACCCAGCGCCGAAATATGTCTGGCTCACATAATCAGTGCGCTCATCCTCTGGCGCAACATATAACGTATCGTCATTCTGGGCATACCTTCTCCGATTCAGATTGCTACAAAAACATCAATTAACCATTCTATTCCTCGATGGAGTTAGAACCTCAGCTCACCTCTGCGACCAAGTAACAGGATGCCCAGCTCTCAATCTCAACACTTCCGCCGTCTCTTCTCCCCTCTGTACTTCAAACACCGAACTCAAACTCACATATTTACTCAGCGGCTTCAGCTTCTTATCAATATACCACGACCAAGCCACCGTTCCCAACAAAAGTGGGATCAATAACGAGGAAAGTATCCATGACTTTCTCAAACTAAAGATACCGGTCATGAATAACAGGAAGATGACAACGCCCCAGATAAGCCGGACAAATGTAATAGGCCAGGCTTGGCCCTGTGATTCGTACGGCTTGTAGAAGACTGGGCAACGGTCAGCTTGTAGTTGCAAACAAGTTGGGGGACTTACCGAACAAGAGTTTGTACTTGTAAACAACGTAGCCAACTCCGAAATAGATAGCACCGAAGATGACGATCAACGGCTGCTGCACGCTATACAGCATCGTGATCACAAACATCAAAATAGCTTGCGGATACACCACGCCGTAGTTGATCATGGGCGGTGCATTCAGTTCCGCAAAGTCTGTAAACGATCGGTCAAGATAGACACATGAAGGCGAAGATTCAGTTTACCTCGAGGCGTCCTCGTCCAGAACAAGCGGAAAAAGAATCGAGGGATAAGCACACCAAGATTCAGCAGTTGCAAAGGCATGATGCCAAGACCTTGCAGAATGACGTATGACAAGAAAAAGTGTCGTGCTCTACCAGCTTGTAGTGCCAATGCCAACTTCTCTGGGACTTTGGCGGGCGAATTGGCCAGGTCGCGAACGAGCTGCCAGTACGTCGTCGCCAAGAGGAAGATGAACACGACGTTGATCAATAGGAACAAAAAGTACCTGTTCGGAACAGTCAGTTAGATTCAGACACTAATCCAGATGAACGTACTTCTTCAGGAGCGAGTATTCAACCCAACTGCGAGCCCTATATCCCTGAACGTAGGTCAAAGCTATTGCAGCATCAAACGTCATCCACTAAGTGAACACGAGGGATACTCACCCTCAAGCATGAACGGCAACAAGGCATTCAACGTGATCATTGCAACAGAAGGCAACGAGTTCTGCACTATAGCCCGCACTTGTTCGTTCGAGTCGATAAGGTTTCCAAGCCACGGCATGGTCTTCTTGATCTCTTTATAACTCAACAGCCCAGCCAGTGCGGTAATGGGGATAAACCAGAAGAAGAGTAAAAGGACCATGAGGACGAGGACAATGACATCCCGTGTACGAATAACAGATGTTGAAGGAGCCATATTTGCCCAGACAATATCGCGGGGCTCAGGCGCAGGGTAAGTTGTGATTTGGAAGGGACTAGGGGCATGGGCCATCTGAACAGCGATTTGCTGACCGGGCGTTCAGTGTTAAAGAAGAACAAATTACGAACACACTCACAGTACTCGACATTTTCTCAAACGTCACAAATGCCGACCCGGTTGTTCTGAATTTTCCAGTCCTCCGCTTTTTCTTGACCAGCTCATCCGCCTCTTTGAATTTGGTCTCCAGGTAATCCAACGCATCCACTTTCGGCCTAAACCAACCAGGGCGTAATGTGGGCCGGGGCTTGTGCGGGACGACAAACTTTGGCGAAGTACCACCTTCGACGTCGGTGTCAACAAGCGGCATGGCACTACTCTCTGGATCATATTCCTCAACTGTGCTCGGATTCCCGACATAGTCTACCCAGGCCCTTTCCAAAGCCAGTAATGCCTTGGTTCTCCGATCTAGTAACTTCTTCAGACTTCCAACCTCTCGGCATATGGTCACACTCTCCACTGCTAGCCCCATATTTTCAAAGTACTCTGCAAGGGGTCGTTCGCCTTGGAGGTGCTTGGGAAGATCGGTCACGAGGACCGTACGGGCGGGAATGGAATGCACAAGTTCGAGGGAGAAGAGTTGGCGCGAACGGATGAATCGACGATAGTTTTTGTAAATGAAGTAGAGAGCGAGGATAGTAAACAAGTAGGTGAAGACGAGGTGAATAGAAAGGTACGAGTCGGCATCGCTGATGAGATCGAGCCAGTCACGACCAGGAAAGGGAAAGGTTGTATTGGGACCAGGAGACGTTTCATCAAGAATTCTCGGACGGGCGTAGACGGAAGGGCGTAAGAAGAAAGAAGGCCAGTCGTCTCCGTCATTCGGCCAATCATCATCTTCATCCTCCAAGTTTTTGTTGTGCTACCACGCGAGAGTCAACGTTAGCCGATAGCATCAATGATCGGCTCACCTTCCAATTAAGCGGCATGAGAATGGTAATAGCAAATAGTGAGCATACCGAGAAGAGTTGAAATGCGGTCTTGAAGAAGTTGAGAAGCTGGGTGGCGGTAAATAGAGTGTGATTGTTCTAGGGCGACCGAGTACGAACCACAGCAGCATCCAGGCCGACGATTTGCAATACGGTAAATTCAGACGTCCTTATGGTGGGCATTATCCATCCGAAGAAAGCTAGGTGTGCATGGGCCTCATGTGGCGAAAAGCCTAGAGCCAAGATGAGTGCGGGCAACTGGCGTATGCCAGTGAAGATACTCGCCCTTTAGCTTGGTCCTCGGTGCGAACAGGAGAGGCCATCGGGTGCGACAGTAAGAGAAGAGCATAAAGGATATGAACCCGATGGTTGCAGAGATGGTCAGCTGGGTAGTGAACCACGGGCCCTCGAACTTTTCTGCACATAGGGTTAGGAGAGTTATGAGTGGAGTGGATAAATACGAGGACATACGCATTGGGGGAGAGCCTGGGGGGAGGTTATGTTCATCCCCACCGCCATCGTCTGCGGCAAAGACTGCACGGAGCAAGGCGAGGAGATGGTCCGCAGCGGTCATATGTGGTGAGTGCAGAGAGCGGGAGCGGCGCGAGGAAAGGGCGTGATGTTTGGCGAAAGCGTCGATATCAAACAGAGGCGGAGGGGGTACTAGAATAAATAAGAAATAAGAAGGGGGGTTGGTGGGGCTTTAAATGGAAATGGAACGAGATCGGGAGTGAATGGGCAGGGAGCCCTGAGAGAAGCTGCGCGTCGCCCAAACAGTTCCAAAGCTGACACGAGAATATTTAAAATACTCCATTTCTTGTCCCTCCTCCCAACTCCCCCCCATCATGTCTCCTGCCTCCGCCGTTCGAGTCACCAGCTACCCGGCCATTAAGAACGCCCCTCTCGTCGGCCTTGCAGAGGGAAATGGCTCCTTCAACAACCTCCATCTAGCTGGTCTCGTCCTCACCGTTCCTTACTTCCTCAAATGGTTCTTGCCTGTTGTTAACCGGGGGGGCTTCAAGACTTACCTCTTCCTCCTTGTCATCTCTGGTGTCCCCACAACAATTGCCTACTGGACATTCATGAGCCATTTCGGTGGTCGTCGCAATGAAAAGGTCATTCTTCCTGGCAAGGACATCGAGGAGTATATTACCATCAAGGATGAAGACCTTAAACGCGTCTACAAGGGCAAGGACAAGATTCCCATGCAGATCTTCCATGACGCGTATTTCGAAGGCAAGGTCGACTTTAACGGTTAGCGACGCGTCCCGGTCTACCCCATGCGCTTAACTGACATTTCGTGCCATTGTTAGGTGACGTCCTGGATATCATGGAGCAGCGACATGATTGGGCCAAATTCAACTTTACCATGGAGTTGTTCAAATATGTCCTTACTGTTCTCATCCCTGTGGTCATCTCCCACTCCCAGTTACAGGATGAGGAGCAAGTCCGTGACCACTACGACCGTGCGTCGCAGCCCAATATTTTTTTTATCCAACTATGATCATTAACTCTTCTTCAGGAGGCGACGACTTCTACTCCTGGTTCCTCGGCCCTCGCATGATCTACACCTCTGGTATCATTACCAACTCCGACATTGAGGAGAGCCTTGAAACCCTCCAAGATAACAAGCTTGCTGTAGTCTGTAGCAAACTTGACTTGAAACCCGAGGACCGTCTTCTTGATATTGGTTGCGGTTGGGGTACCCTCGTTGCTTATGCCGCCAAAAACTTTGAATGTGACGCGACTGGTGTTACTCTTGCGAGGAACCAAGCTAAATTCGGAACCGAACGCATTGAGAAGAACGGCGTACGTACTTCTCTTATCACCGATTTAACGTCAACACGCCAAGATTTACTCCCTTTCCCGCGCTAGATCCCTTCAAGTCGCGCTCGCATTCTCTGTTCGGATTACCGCGACATTCCCGCTGGCACCACTTACACAAAAATTGTCAGCTTGGAGATGGCCGAGGTATGCCAATCCACGCATAATGGAATAGTTCTCGAAAATGACCCTGTTTCTAGCACGTTGGTGTCCGCCGCTACTCGCAGTTCCTGAGCCAAGTTTATGACCTTCTTGATGATGACGGTATCTTTGTTTTCCAAGTCGCCGGAATTCGGCCCTCATGGCAGTACGAGGACCTCATCTGGTAAGCTATTCAAAACTGCCAGTAGACCGCGTGTTAACATGCTTGCAGGGGTCTCTTCATGAACAAGTATATCTTCCCTGGCGCTGATGCTTCTTGCTCTCTCGGTTGGGTGATCAACAAAGTACGTTTCATATTAACAATCCCTCTCACACCAATAGACTCACTCGACTATAGCTTGAGGGTGCTGGTTTTGAGGTTAAGAATATTGACGTTCTTGGTGTCCACTACTCCGCCACTATCTACCGGTGGTACAAGAACTGGGTTAGCAATAAGGAGGACGTCATCAAGGCCTACGGCGAGAAGTGGTACAGGATCTGGGTCTTCTTCCTCGCCTACAGCGTTATCATCAGTCGTCAAGGTAGTGCCTCCGTCTTCCAAATCACGCTTCACAAGAACTTGAACGCGTACCATCGTGTTGAGGGCGTCAAGAACCACGCTTCGATCCATGTTAAGCTCGACAAGGAACCTATGTAAGCGCACCTGTTCTTGTCATCATTCCAACTCCTGATTGCGCATTCCTGGTTAGACTAATCGAGTAAAACGTTTTTTCTCAATATCATCATCACTCCATGGATTTTGTTCAAAGTTAACGGGGAAAATTAACTTACATTGATGCCTAAAACCACCATATTGTGGTCTATGGACATATTAATGCATCATCTATACCCACATACACCTTCACCTTTCCACTCATTAGAGTTCTCTCCTTTCTTCGTGATGATGTACTGGATACGCTGTATTTTGTGTGTCATCAATGACTATACCCCTGAAACCCTATCCACCTAGGCGTACATGAGTACTCAGCTAGATCCGCGAAATCACCTATGGTCTTCAGTATTATCGCGTCGAGGCCGGAGGTCGATAGAAATTGGCAAAGCTTCCAAAGGGTGTTCATGATACACCATGCAGACTGGGAGTACTGTTGCGGCACAGACCGGATTTGGCGACTGCGGAGCTGCAATCACACATCACGAGACCAACATGGGTGAATTTGTTTACATATCACGTTAAAAATTAATCTTCTCAAAAAAATGTTGACAAGAGTGGGACTTGAACCCACGCCACCATTCGGTGATGAGAAACCCGCGATCGCAGGCAAGCTACGCTTGAGTCACACGCCTTAACCGCTCGGCCATCTTGCCATTGATAAGTGTGGCAGGGCAGTATACAAGGTCCGTCTCCAAAATATGGGAAAAGTGAGCTTGAGATTCGGCGCCGTGCGAGGTCTAATAGTGCCCCTTAGTTATGCATCAGACCGGCCTTAGTGCCTCAATCCCCTAATCTAACGTCTACTATGATCCGAGAAACAATTCCGAGTATGTCGGAAATAATGAAAGGGTGCCGAAAAGACTGTGAGGAAGGTCAAGTGACCACTTCTATTCAACAGCTCACAGCAATCCTTTTATTGATGTTTCTACCACCCAGACCATGCACTTCTCGAAAACATACACCCAGCTCCTAGAAAGCCTCCCTCCGGAGCTCCAGAGAAATGCCATCCAATACCGCCAAGTATATCTGTTATTATTCACGCAGCCGAACACCTACTGACCATTATGCCCCGGAGCCAGCTCAAAAAAATCATCAACCAAATTGTAAAGGAGCTATCTTCCCTCGGGCTGAGCCCAGCCTTGCTGCAGGAGCTTCTTGAAGCACAAGACGCCCATTCGGCCTCTCATCCTCAGCTTTCTGAAGGCGATGGCAACCCTGCATCACCGTCAAATAGTGGTCGTGTGCACCTAAATACTGAAGAAGCTCTTGCTCTAAACGGTCGCGCAGGGTTTCCTAAGGTCGTGTATGAGTTCAGCGAAGATTCCTCAAAAATAGAACCACGCCTCCGAATATCGTTGGAATCTTTGGGCGAGACAAGTAAATTGCTACGTGGTGGTGCGCAGGAGAAAGAGGGACAGGAGGAGGGACATGAGGCTGATACAAGTGTTGACGACGAGGAAGAACCAGAGCCTATCGGGACGACTGAGGACTCACTTGTCCCACCCGGCGACAGCCTGCTATGGACATTGCAGAGGGCAGGATTAGAGTATGTCCTCATGCACATCCGATCACCTGCTCCGAGCCTAACCAGCTTCATTTATGAGATCACAAGCATCCATTGATAGCAATTCCACCTCGGAGTCCCATGAGGTCATTATTCCTCTCATATCTGACAGTCAGTTCTTTGAACTGCTATACACGACTCTCGAACACATGTCCGCACACCTCAAATCTCTCCAAAACGAATTCCTGGACTCACTGAAGACACTGTCACGGACAATCGCCGATTCCGCTCGGCCCGCGAGTTCATCTCACTCGATGCTGGGCGGACGGTTCCATCCACACTCGCCTCTACGGGAACACGCTGGAAGTGTTCAAGTACAGGCTGGTAGCTTGACCAAGGTATGTTGATGTCGTAGTTATGCAGCGGCTCCCTCACTGTGCAACTACAGAGCGACTTGTATTCTTGGAGAGAGATATTCCAGTTGTACATTGAGGCGGAAGTCTTTGAGAGCGTGCACGAACACGATCGGGGAGAGCGGAGTGCCGAGGAAAGCGAACGTCGGCTACAGCTATTCGCAAAGCAGGTCACTCAAAGAGGGTTGGCAGCACAAGGTAAATTCAAACTCAAACAAAGCCGCCCTGCATTGGAGACCTTCCTCCAACTAAACATCTTCATTCTAAACCTCAAGAAGGTGTGTTCCAAATACTGCTATCCCCCTTCAGTATGTTCTAATACAGCCCGTAGTTCCAGCTAGCGAATTCGGAGGCCGCTCGCAAAATCTTAAAGAAACACACTAAACGGACAGCTCTCCCCCTGCCATCCGACAGCTCCTCGAGCAACGCTCCCCCGCAACTTGCTCTACTACCCCAATTCCGCTCCTTCTCCCTCCCCCGCATCCTTGTGCAAGCCATCGGCGAAACCCTACTTCCGGTGATTCCACACCTAGACGACTACTCATGTCTAATATGCACGAGCATCGCGTTCAAGCCCATAAGGCTAGATTGTGGACACCTCTTCTGTGTACGCTGTCTAGTCAAGATGCAGAAGCAAGGCAAAGGCAATTGTCCTATGTGCCGAGCACCTTCGGTATCCGTCGCTAATCGATGTGAGTGACTCAGCGATCCACTAACGTAGCTATGATTGATGATTGCGCAACACTAGCGAACGTCGATTGGGCACTCATGAATTTCATGCAAGACTGGTTCCCACTCGAAGCCAAAGAGAAACTGAAGGCCAACGAAAGGGAGGCGAGCTTAGAAGAACTACAGGAGCTGGGCTTGGACCCGAACTCGACTTGCACTATAATGTGAAAGCTTATACCACGTTATCAATTATTTGTTTATTCTAGTTATATCAGTATGATTCCTTAACTTATGTTTATCATATATGTTAATTTGATGTAATACTTATTTCGGATTTCCAACCCTCTTGAACTCTTCGGATCACTTGACCGACATCGAAACGCTTGAGAGCCGGAATGATGCGATCAGCCTTGCATGTCCCTGAAGCCTTGACTCGTGATAATGGTAGGATATGATTGACTTCGAAATCCTATAGAAAGGGGGCATTTCCGCCAACACGCTCTGGAAATTTTAACTGAGCCCCTACAGTCAGTGGCAAGATGGCCGAGCGGTTAAGGCGTGTGACTCAAGCGTAGCTTGCCTGCGATCGCGGGTTTCTCATCACCGAATGGTGGCGTGGGTTCAAGTCCCACTCTTGTCACGGATACCGAAGAGAGTTTCTTTTTTTCAAGTTGTCGAATGGTTCTGCGGCAGTACATTAGGATCTCGCATGGCCTATGCCCTCTTCACTTTAGCTTCCTCCCCTCCAATCATATGCTTCCCGTTACACTCGATGGGATCTACTTCCGTCCAGCAGCTCCGCGAGATTTTCTTTATTGGTGGCATTTTTGACGGCGAGGGTGATATAACTTCCACGCACACCACTAGTCCTATGGCACCCGAACATGTTCCATTGATTATGAATACCAATACACCTCATCCGATTTCGATCAACTCTCGTTTACAAAATGAAGTCAAAGGTGTCTCCTCACATTCTTGGACGTCCCAGTTAGACGAAGATCTCAAAGACGATTTCTAGGGACGGAAAGTACCTGCGCTTAAGGCTCGCTTTTCTCGTCCTATAGGTTGTTCTCAGCAACGTGTTTTCCTGAATAAGTTATTTGTGATTATCCTCTTTTTAAGCTTTACAAGTAACGTGAAAACGTCTACTGAGAACTCAGCGGAACAAGTGAGAAACATACGAGCCGTTAATGGAGCACGTATTCGAGTACCGCGAGTAAAATCAGACTCACAGATGGTGTCGTCGTCGCCGACTTACAAGGAAAGACACTTCCTGAGTCTGACCACGGGAGACTAGAAGGAGGTGGAACATGAAATTGACAATTTTAAACACGCGCTCCCTGACCAAAAATGGATTTACACTGTGGTCGTAGCTGTCATACAATGAACGAGGTTGGCCAACATCCGATAGTCGCTGTAGATGAAATTACCCGGTCTGCTATCAAACTACCAGGGATGAAACATCGTCGTTGGAGCATGGGAAGAAATCGCATTGGATATATAAAGGCGAAAATACAGCCAAGAAATAAAATTCAGACAATGGCTCGGAGCATATCCTTCAGCTGCTTTGCCTGCACACCCCAACGCGCGTGCAAAAAGCTATGATCTCAGAACCCGAATTGGCTGTTTTCGTTGCCAATATCCCCTACCGATCCATTGAGGTTCCCGGTATCGGCACCATTGCTGTTGATGCCATTACTGTTGACGCCGTTACTGTTGATGTTGTTACCGTTGTTAGCATTACCAGCGGCACCACCAAGGTTGACGCCATCCGAACCGGTCCCACCCGAATTGCCACGAGAGTTGCCTCCTACATTTCCAGCAGTGACTGAACCAGCGATACCAGCTGTTTGAGGTCGAGGAGTGGCGAGAATCAGAGTTGAAGAGAATAAAACAATGAGGAAGGGTTTGATTTGCATTGTTCAACCTAGGAATTGTAGAGCACACGTTCGTCAGGCTGATGAACACATGGTGGACTATGTAACCTGATACTTACTGTGAGACAGAAGTGGTTAACTGCGAGGCTACACTCATGTTCTCTGCCTTTATATGTGTTACGGGTTGAAATATAAAATACTACCCTCGGATGTCCAAGTTCTCGTGCGAGTGACACTGCGGATGCTCTGATGCAAGGGTGAATGAATGAGGGTTATTTTGAGGTTGATACCATTCTTAGTTTTAGGAACTGTGGAGTACTAATGACATTATTCATGGAGGGAAGAACCACCATCTTGTGATCAAGCCCTCAATGCAAAGACTGTCTTTGGTTCTCGGTGAGGACCATTTGAGGTGTCATTAAAACGAGTTGCCGTGATAGAATAGTCCGAGCTGAGGATAACCATCACTAAAGAATGCGTTTAACTCTTTTTGGGTGCATTATGTTTGCTTTGCTAGGCGTCTGAGTCCCTATTTTGAGCATCTTCGAAGGCAACACTTGGTTGAAAACTCCCAGAACATGAGCAGCCCCACCAGACCTGACAAGTAATTCTCATCAATTTTTCAATCGCTAGGACGGCAATATGGCATTAAATGTATGATACCAGAGGAATGCTCGAACCAACATATCTACCTCATGATCAACTTGCCAACATTTGTATCTTGGACTTGAAGGCTTGACCCGTGTCAATTGGCACTTGAATGTTAAGCTGGGGTGTGCGTGCTTATACTGTCTTCCTTCTAGTATCTCCGGTGCAAATGGATACGGACCCGGTGCCAGAAAACCCCCGGAGCCAAACCAACTCACACTAGAAGTGCAGAGTTGTTCCCACCTGAACATGTTTATCAGACTCGATGTGACTCGTGTCGAGTTACTCTCCCTGAGACTTTTGCCACGATGCATGCTGTGAATGGATATTCTAGTCTCCGTTGTTTCTGAGTTGTCGGGATTTCCTCCGACCAACAGTTAACGAGGTATTTCTTCTCCTACCAGCTTCAAGCGTCATAGTTAACAAGTACGGGTCCAATCTATGCCGAATTAAGCATGTCCTCCATTACCTCCTCATCATGGTTTTTCTTTAATGAATCGAGGATTTGCTGCAAACCGTCACCTTCCATTATCCGGTGAGATTCATTAGTGTCAGTCCAATTCTTTGGTCAGTTATGCTGTCCTACGAGCACCAATCAAACATGAGTAGCTTCGCAAATATTGTCGTCCTTACCTGGGCATAATTGTACATTCGGATCTTTTCACTGTGATCGGCGGTGCGAACCAGGTTAAGCCTCGTAGTGCGGCGCTCTTCTATCTCGCACATGATTTTATGATCCATCAAATGGGAATGAAGAACTTGGAACGCTCGACATTTATTTCGATATGGAGCAGTGAAGCTGATGTGTATAGAATAAAGCGAAAATACATACCTGATGTTGGCTCCGTTCATCTTGCGTCGAACAGTGATGCCAGTAGGTATATGTGTTAACCTGACAACAGATTCTGTCCTATTAGCGTGCTGGACAAAATAAAGTGAGAATGAGATTACAGTCATGAAACACGACTGGAAACCAACCTGGCCACCAACACCTCCAGAGCACATAACTTCTATCCTAATCTCACCCACCGAGAAAAGCTCATCTTTCTGCCCATCTGTCTCCTCCACCAACGGAAGAATAACAATGGTGACATTGCTCATATGCACTCTTCCACTAGCCCCCATGGCAGGGACCCACTACACAGGATGCATGCCGCTCTCCCTCTTCAAGGCATCATATGCGCCCTCTTCCTTGATCTCCACTATGGCATCTTAATCCCACCGTTTTCTAGATCGTTTTTTGAAATTTCCCAGTCTACTATCAAAATACCAGGGATAAAACGCCATCGTTGGAGTATGCGAAGAGATTCTATTGGGTATAAAAAGGCGAAAATACAACTAAGAAATAAAATTCAGACAATGGCTTAGAGCGTGCCATTCAACTGCTTTGCCTACATGCCCCAACGCGTGTGCAAAAAGCTATGATCTCAGAGTCGAGTTTGGGTGTTTCCATTGCCAATGTTCCCCACCACTCCATTGAGGTTTCCACCA